>JAUOZQ010001433.1:0-13076 GCA_030710315.1 Anomotaenia brevis | reverse complement strand
GTGTGCTGGTGTTAAGCTCTGTTACACGGTAACACAAATTGCGTCCAATTCGCAACTCTCTGTGTCAGCCGTGTTGAGTGCTTGTCGGATATTTTGCTATTGGAGCTCTGCTTCTAGCGAGTACGAGATTTGACGTCGTATACACGCCTTTGAGTAAAAAGCTGTTCGTTATTGCTGCCAACTTCTCATGAGTCATGTCATCTGTGGTCAAGTTCGAGAAGTTTCGACTATGGTAGACTCATCCTTTCAGAAGATGATTCAATCTTTCAAATTCATATAATGATGGAGATAAGCAAATAAAGCATGCCTGTATGCAGGAAACCCGATTGAAACGTTGGCGCACATTGGGTCATGCTTGTTGATGGACATAAATTTAACCATTGACTTTAATAAACAATATTTTATTAAGTAAAGGAGAACTAACCGGATTTTAAGGAACTTGTTGATGCAAATGTCACATTCTGCTGTAGATAAATGCCTTGTTCAGTTTGAAGAAAGTTCCCCTGAACACTTTTTAGTAATGCAGCATATCACAAGAATTATGTTTCATGACTGCAGTTATTATGAGCGATACATATGAATTTTTTAAATAGTCGTCTTTTTTTAGCAATTTTACTTAGCAGTACAACTTGCCCTTTTTATTTTAACTAAATGTCGTCTTCGACATCAAACGAAAGCTAGTGGTAATTCCGCTCCCCTTTTTTAACGCATTTGCCATGAATACTTTAATTTTTAGTTTAACTAAGCGGCAAGTAAAGAAAGGTTGCAATATTTGCATTTTTGAATATTACTCAGTTGACCAAACATGCTCTTTTACAAAATACTTCAAGTTTTAAAAACCGCCCTTTTCATCGATATTATGTCATGAAGTTTGAGGTCAAATTAAGGATGGTTTCAGTTGTAAAATTGGTTCCCAATTTGAGGAAACCTGATAGAGCTGTACCTGCAAAATTTCTCTTAACAGATTTATGCAATCTTGGATGTAGGTAAGATGTATTAAATTGTTCTTTCTTTGCTTTCAGCACCCTGTTCTTCTGTGATCTTTTCCTAATTTTACTCATCAAAATAGTCATGGTAAATGGTAATTCAATCACTATTTCTTAAAATTTGACACTGCTTTTAGGGCATCTATTCACAAATACTTCCAAAACCATGGCTTTTTGTTTCGCTATGGACGACAGCAGAAATAAGCCAACATTTTGATAGGAATTCAAAGGGGCCTAATCGAAAGAAGCGAAATTGAAGCAATTTAAGTTATCGTATTGTCGAGCTTAACAACAAAGCACGAACTCGAATAAAGACCTTTCCTTCCTTTTCACATCTGACTAAGTTGTAGAGTTAAAAATATAATGGGATCTCCTTCAACTAAAATTGATATTTATTTTCGAGACAAATAATAAGACCAGGTCACTTAACAATGTGACCTTATCATTATAATGAATATCAAATCCGTCCGCAGGGTCAAATCAGCGCACGTCAATCAAATAAGGAGGCCATCACATTAGCTGAAATGTGTAAGCTTGTGTAAGCAATCTGGTTGTGTGAGGAAGGAATGTATACAATGAAAACTATGAATGCAATTACAGGTTTAAACAAAATCACTAGAGGTGATCTGAAGTCGCTCTTAAAGTTGAAGTTGGCGAGAGTGAAGATCCGACCCAGGTTACATCATTAAGACTTTAACAAATTCATGCCATATGTCTTACAGCCATAAGGGTTGGCTCAAATGCCGAGTTGCCAAGTTTGATAAGGGGGCCAAAGCGTCTTAGGTGAGGATGGCGGTGGATAAAACCAAGAGTAGGCGGGCATCTAGTTGCCCGTTTTCCGACTAACATTTTGCCTTGTGACCCATGGGCGTATGCGTATGGGCTAAATACCTCCGCATAGAGCATATATATGCTGGGAATATTTTATTTTAATTTATCTTGCCTAATGAATTCGTTATTGATTTCCTGTTACGATCACCGGCTGTTTAATGGTAGAAGTTGACCTGACGGTGCGTTTTGCTTTACAACAAAACTATCGCCTATTTTTAACTCTAGTTCTAGACCGTAAGCCTCATAACCATCTTCAGCTGGAAGGCCTTTGCCCAAAGAAGCTAATTTCCACTACTGCATTCAGAAACAATGAACAGGAAATGTTGAATAGGGTTAGCGATACCTCTCATTCAACGCATAAACACGAGATAATGGGATTGCAGTGACCTTGGGGCCTCACAAACAGACTTGGAAGCACTTCCAGGTATTATCTTTTAGTTTGAAGCTATTTGACATTAGCTTTGGCAACAATCGATTTTAAACTTTTAAATTGTTTCCACACTTGAGTCGAAGCCGCGGCATACAAGTTGATACTTGCATAGTCTGGTTGAACCCTGTTGCTTTAGCAGTGTAATGAAGACGCCCGTGTAGAAGACAAAGAAGGTGTTTGGAGTTAGATTAAGGGAAAAGAGGTTAGGTGGCAGAGGTAAAGTTACATCCATCCCTTGTACTGCTGCGATGTTTTCATCACTACGGTAGTTTAAATCGAAGAGACCAGCTTTGACCGTAACAGGCGATTTCGTTTTGATCCCTTTATTTGCAAAGCGGCATTTGTGGCTTTGTAACATAGGTGTTACTGCCTGTAGTAATCCATTAGATTCGCCTCGTAAATTATCATCTATTGTAGGTCCCAATAGGATTGCAGTCAACTTTTCTAGACAATATAAATGCAAGGTTAGCTCCCGTTGAGAAATATCGTACCATGAATGCCTTGGGCTGATATTACTAGATGACCAATGGCAATTATTCCTTAAATCGCATTGGTCGAATTCGACTGACCATTCAAAGCCAAGAAACACTACTTAGTCTCCTGACGAAACCAGGGTCGTGATCCAAACTCGTAGCAAAGTCAACTCCATGGAACTAGCAATGTGATTAGCGCCTCAGGTGAATACGTCCAAAGAGGTCAGATTTACTCCGATACAAATATCGGCACCCATGACACACAGTCGACCCGGATCGTCACCGACTGAACTGAGCTCCAGTAGATTCAGGCCGTTTTCATTCATAATTCTGAGCACTAAAACTGGTGCCACTGCAACTACGATACAAATCGAAAAGGCATCTTTGAATGCTGACCAGATCTCCCATGGTCAGCCAAAATACGAAACTGTAGAGATAATTATATTTGATTTTGTTTTATTATTTTCATACATGTCAACACCATTCTAGCACTCTCAATTAAAATAAACATAGGGCCAGCTATATTTTCTCCCTTAAGCCTAAATGAGTTTTAATTTTGTTAAGTGAGCACCAGAAAACCATGCATTCTTAAGGCGGAACATCTTGTCACCATTTACAACCAACCATTTTCCTTATCGCTCTTTATAAATCTGTGGCATTCATGAAATTGGACGATGAGAAAAGCTTCGAGAGCAATTTTATGAAGGCTAACATTAATCGAACTTGCTATGAAATCAAGGTAAATTTAAAGTTAACTTGCAGTTGGACTCCAACGAAATCGGCAAACTTGCTATCTTCTTTGTGTCTGCATTAATCATTAATTAATTTGCGATTCCGAATATTAAAATAAATGGTCAATTCAATCCCGTGATTATGAGCTTTTAGTATGTAATTACACACTGCTTCGTTTATGGCACTTCCGCAACACACTTCATGCAGATCATGACAGATATCAGCTTTAACCCTGCCCGGTACAAGAGTATGCAGCTTGATTCAAGCAGTGAGAGCAGCAATGTTAGTTTAATTCTTCGTTTAGTTAGCCTAAATACGTTAGGCAAACTGAGTTGAAAAAATTATAGTTGTTAATTTCGACACGATTACAAAAACGCTTTCAGTAATTGTTCATCGGAGTTTAAAATATTAAAGCATTTTTGCAACACAATATTTCATTTGTGTAAAAATAAGTGATGTAGTTGCATATAGGAATCAGCAGAGTTTTCGTGGTCAATACTGCAAATCCCAGTTCTTTTAGGAATATGATTCTAAGAATCCCACTAAGTTCTTAATTTATATAGAATTTTAAACGAACCTAATACATATTCGTCTTTAATCAAATGCACTTCTCATTTTCATCCATTTGATATATGAAACACCTTTACACTGTTATCTATGATATGATATGCAAGGAAGTTCCTTCAAACGATTTTTGAAGTGACAATTCTATTCCAATTGATTTTTTTTCTATAACGGAACAGCCATCATTGCTGTTGAAGTCCAGTGGTAATCCTATCAAGTGCGCAATGACTTATGAATAAATTCTTTGAACTTAAATTGAGATTTGGAACAGAAGAGTAATATCTAGAACTGAATTAGTAATTTACCATCAAATTTGCAGTTTATAGCGTTTGTCTAATGCCACTGCAACGAATTATAAGGGCAATTTTTTTATTTCGTTGCGTCTTACTACTTAGAAATTATAAGGCATTTCAACTGCATAGTTCTAGGAGAATCAGTGTGTTTACTAAGGAACACTACTCCAAGGTAAAACACACTATATATCTATGTTTGTCTTCCAGAGGTGATGCTTTGCCTTAAACCTGAAACGTATCTTCACTGTAATTGGAATTGCTTATAACTAGATTGTAAAATTGCAATTTAAAATCGTTACAACATTCTAAAGAGCTTGTCGGGTCCTTTTGACTGCTAGTTCGGTCATGTGAGCATTTTTCCTTGCAATCTTAGCCCGCAAATGACAATTTTGATGTAGCGCCTATGCGGTGCGCTCATGGAGGCTTTCTTGTTTTCTTTCGAGTCCTCCCTCAGTGGGCAATAATTCATTTTGCGCGCCATGATTAGTGGGTAGCACGCGCGCATCTTCGCTTCGCGCGCGTCGGCCGACGTCAGCCTTTTCACGCTAACGGACGGAAGACACGTGTCATCATCTTAGTTGGGTAGCTAGGGTCAGCTATGACTGACGTCCTGGTGATGCGTACTCTATGAATGATCCCTGGAAGTACGATCTCGACCCACCACTCCCTCACGCCGGAGTTTGCCACCACGCCTCCTCTTGTTTCAATATCCAATATCAGTTGACAACAAGAAAACATTTGCATATACGGCCCCTCTCATGCAAGGGCATTTGGGCCACAAGGCAAAATTACAGTAGAAAACAGGTAACTATGTACCTGCCCACCCTCAGCTCTTTCCGCCGCCATCCACACTTTAGACGCTGTGACCGCCACATCAAGCTTGGCCAGCTTGGACCTTGAGTGAAATTACTCCTTACTTCGAAGAAGTCGCATCACATGAATTATGAAATGTCTGAATGATTTCTACTAAGTGGCATCTCATCTTTTGCCAATTTCAATTCCAACAACGATCTCAGATAATCTGTAATGATTTTTCCATACCTGTCTTTGTTGTCGTAGTCTATTTTGCATATCAGTAAGCGTACCGAATAGCACAATGTGCAGCAATCGGTGCAAGGCGTGGGATCAAGTTGAACAAGGCCCCATCACTGAAGAAACCGCCATATACAATAATGTCTAGTGTATATTTTGAGTTATTGCTTCCTCGATTAAAACTATTTTACGGTAATTTTCAAGAAAAGAACATCTGCACGTCATAAGGAATACCCTGCCATGGAAGGAAGACCTAGCTGATTTTGCAATTTAAGAGTCCAAATTTGTTGTGTGGTACGCATGTTGATTTTTTAACTCCTTACAGCAGAGGAATGGCGTAATAATAGTTACTAAATGCAATTTTTACTGATTAAAATGCTACTTATGGGTTTGAAAAGAACATTTCTATTCAATAGATCTATGCAATCGCACCTGTATTTGTCACGCCCTTATTGTGCCTATCCATTCCTTAAGAACTGCT
Organism: Anomotaenia brevis; assembly: GCA_030710315.1. Classification (NCBI taxonomy): domain Eukaryota; kingdom Metazoa; phylum Platyhelminthes; class Cestoda; order Cyclophyllidea; family Dilepididae; genus Anomotaenia; species Anomotaenia brevis. The sequence goes on along the minus strand of JAUOZQ010001433.1, from coordinate 7,254 downwards.
AACTCAGAAGCAAACAGGAAACGGTGTTGGATAACTCATGATGACTCATGTCTACAATATTTTCTTCAAGTCTTAAATATCATTTTTCCCTTAAAAGCTTTTCTTCATTGCGATTTACAATATAGAAGCGGCACCAACGCTTTACAGCTATAGCCAAAACAAAGGGTCGCTGTCTATTGGTTTGGACGGGAATGATGTTGCAATCGGTGTGGGTTATTAAATAGAAGAATGTTTTGCAATGTCACCCAAAATTGACGATCAATGTTAATCTTCATATTTGGCATAGATTTGTAACCATAAGTTGCAGGCCTGTAAATATTTGCTATATCATTGATTTGGTCCAATTTAAAATGTCCCAAAACATCCCACCATTAGCTTACCTTGTGTCAGAGTGTTCCCACCGATTGCGCTTTTTCCTTGAGAGATGCAGTTCACTGCAGCAAATAGGTATGCTCCACGTGTTCAGATCACCATGTTTCACCATTTTCTCTTCCATAAATACAAATTGCAGCCCCTTGCTTCGGGCCAATGAAGGAACACTCCTCGTCAAATATGCAGCAACGGGCTTAGTCAGTAATGGGAGATGGCTTAGTATCTATTCTGACCCAGTTATTATTGTTAAATACTTCTGCGTGTTGATGTGAAATATATCAACATGTTTAGTCGAACATGCATTTGGGTTTCTTATCTAACAAATCATTTGATAATTACGGAAAATTAAGGAATTACATTTACTTATTTGATCAATTAAATATTTTGAGTGAGGATGGATGTGCAAAATTATTTGTTCTACATCTTTTGGAAATTGTTGCATCAAGATAGTTTGATGGGCTTCTCACCTGCAATACTTATGACATTGTAGGCAAGGCACTACCTTAACTTCCATTAGAATTGTAGCTCCACGGAAGCTCAGACTCAGTGAAACGATCTTCTACCAACAGTAGCGTATGTAACAGCTGATTAACACGTATTATTAGCTCAAACACAGGCTACATCCAGAGCAAGACTCCATGTAAATTTTCAATTTAGGCTGCGAAGTTGGTACTCCGATCCTTTTCTGTATTGGCCTACACTCACTCTCAGTGGCAATGGCGTTCCTAGCTACCAACTCCACTTCCACTATTATTTATTACAATAGCTTCTAGTAATATACACCCAATCAGATCGAATCAAACATATCTATTTCTATGTAGGTATATTGAAGGCGAGGAATTTGCAACTTTACGAGCTGTAAAAAATGGCAAAAGCTTAGGAGAAAAAGTCCGATATAGAGTACATGAAAAGAAAATGTCCCCCTTTCAAATAAGCACTCTCTGCCCATTGGAGCTAAAAAGTTCAGCTCGTGACCCAAAGCGATGGCTCACCATGAAGATGGATTTCGTCTTTCTGCACAAGGACAACACGATTTTTACACAGATGTCAGTAAGTTTTAAAAATATGTACAGACGGTTCATTTAAATGTTTGAAGGGAAAAATCGATTAATTGTGCTGGAATTAATGTGTGACTAGTTCACTTGTTTCGAATTTACCAAAACCCAATTATTCCACTCCATCAAAAATAGTGGTTTGAAAATCAGAAGACTCAGACATTTTAAAATGTTCCTGTTATGGAGCATTTTGCACCATTTCGGCTATGAGTAATTTTTAAACTGCTTCTACCTTAAATGTTTGACTACGATCAGGTCATCCCATACGCTTTTCCTGTATTGCATATTATTTCAAAAAAAATCAAACATAATTTAAAAATCCCACTATTCCGAATATATTGAACATTATTTCTGTATTTCCTCAGCCTGGTGAACCACTACGGTAGATCCATTTCGAATGTGCTTAGGTCGTTCAAACTCTTACAGACCTACTCAAGTGAAACTCTTTGCATTTTACGATGACGCCCGAGGCAGAGATTGCTTTCAGTTCTGTCGAGCAATACTCATTAAATGCAACATTGCCATGCCATTTGGATACTTCCCCAGATACACAAGTAGCTGTCGGAGCTGTTCCACAACAGATCATCAAAAGCTAAAACCAACCTTTGTAATACCTTTCGAAAAAGCTAAACCCGGCCCAGACAAGATGCAACACTTTTTCATCAGAGCTGCTCGCTGGGCGAGTTTATTCAGCAGTAAAACATTTTGGGCGCATTGTCCAAGGTTGTCCGTTCACAGTCCTGACCGATCATAAGCCACTGATCTAAGCTTGCCATGCTTCCGCGATCACCACTCCCCACGTGAAATTCGACAATTAGATTAATCCTTACCATTCACATGCCACATCCGTTGCATCGATGATAGTATCAATGTTCATGTCTGGAACAATATGCGACGTGGCATTCGTCAGTAGGCCAAGCATTGTCTCACCTGTCAACCAGGCGAGATCCAGAAACACACCCGAAGCCTGCTTTCTTTGCTTCCTCAACCTGTTGATCGTTTTTGCCACATAGATGTCGACATTGTCTATCCCTCCCTCCGTCCAATTCATTTTCTATCTTCTAACACGCAAAGATCATATTACGCGTTGGCTAATTACTGTTCCACTTTGCGACACCCCTTCGGAATCGATTGCGAAAGCTTAGTTGAATAGTGGGTCTGCTTTTTCGGTGTCTTCCTTACTATTACCACTAATAGAGGGGCGCAGTTCACCTCAGTTTTCTTCAAACAGCTTGGCCACCTTCTCGGTTCGACTCACATACGGACAAAGGCTTAGTACCATGGTGCCTTGTCGAACGTTTCCATCGCCAGCTGAATTCAGCTCTAATCGAAACGTCTTTAAGTGCAAATAGGTCCAAATGACTCCCAGTCATCCTATTAACGTTATGAACAACGGTTAAATGGGACCTCGGATGGTCTCCGGCAGAAATGGTCTTCGGCCCCACTCTTTGAATTCCTGGCGAAATGATGCTCGACTCTCCCGGAAAAGGAGTTTTGAACCCTTTTTTATATGTTACGCGTTTAGAAGATCACTCAAATCAATCCATCCTATTCCTACAAGAACAAACGAACGATCTTTTCAGGTACTCAAATATCTATCAAGTTGTCCTTTCGTTTTGTAAGCTTAGATGTTGTCAAGAAACCTCTTCAACCAACAAAGACAACTCCCAACCCATGTTCCCTCCTCTCCCTCACACCCCGTCCCACCTATTGGTGCTGCACTAACCAACCCTAAAGCTACTGAGTGCGAACCCAACAAAACTTAAACACGTTGCGGATGTACCGTGACCTTCCCATCCTACTTTACCGAATTTCCACATTAGCTATTAATCGAGCGTTTTCCTTTGTAGCGTTTGACAACTCTCTAGGGGAGGGGTAATGTGACGTACCGCTACCCAATTGGAAGCGCCATGCACAACAAATCGCATTCGAGAATAGCTCCCATCAACCAAGTACAGGGCGATTCCTGTATAATAGATTTCAGATGCAGCCTATCTAAACACTCTAACGCCACTTGCTAAATACACACGAGCTCTAACACGCATCTCTGGTCCTTCTACCTTGTGGGTGAGGCTACCAAATGGGATCGGGTTACTTATATTTAGTGAGATAGTTCGTTGTATAAAGCAATCTACTACACATTTAACCAGCCGAAGGCTTGCATCTCAAAACTAAGCGTGAAATGGTCATATAGTGATTTACTGCTGCTATTCTTAAGTGCATGGACGTTTCATAGGCCTAATTTAATTGTGCAAAGTGGTTCATTAAAATCATTAAAATATTTTATAATACCTAAAGCTCAATGCTTCTTGGATTATTAGAGTGGAAAAACCCAGAATTAGTTGCTGTTCATCATCTATCGACCCGATTGGTATGTTATATTGTCATTTCCATGGCAAGGCCTTCTAAAACTAACGCAACTCTTGAATAGCTTATGATAAAAATTGCGTTTGCAAATGAATGTGCAGTTTGCCTTGATATTTGGGAAAAGTAAGAGAACTGAAATTATGCCTTCTCTACTTTCAAGTAGGATTGATGAATTGTGCATTTGATAGAAATTACAAATAGAAACGTATAATGCAGCAAACAATCATAAATTATTTCCCATTAAAAAATCCACTGATTTATATATCGCAATCAACATTTTGGGGCCTGTTGAGGTTTCGGATCCCCGGAATAACATAGTTTCGGTACTGGAGAGAGAAGATGAGGTGAGAGGATTGGGATGTTTATTGAAAGCCTATAAAATGAGTAATGCACTCAAATGGTTTTGAGGTAAAGGAACAGTGGACGAAATAACTATGACCTGGTTTGGAGATAAGACAATCCAGTGAGTACGTTGGGTAGAGGCTTTTTGTGAACTTGAGAAAATTGATTATTGATCAAGTCATAAAAACCCGCATATATGGTTTCATGTCGTACAGGCTGTTACCAATAGCAAACATTGGGATCATTCTAAAATAGAAAATTGACTTCTATTAAGACCGTTTGGAATTTCTAGAGAAATCATTGTGAATTACTTATGCTTCAAACCTCAGACAGTCGTAGTTAAATTTAAACTATGAAACCACCTGCCATTTTGCTCAAAAATCCTACGATTAGAATGAGACTGACAAAATTTCAATCGACATGAAGTTTCTTCGATTTTTTCAGTTATCAATCCATCGCCACCCCATTGCCTCATATTTGTGAACACAAAACTTTAAGCACTGTGATGTGTGCCTAATATTCTTTTGTTTGTTCATTTCTATCGCAATCATTGTTTCATAGGAGGAGTTGCGTTTAAAAATTTTGACTGGTACCTTTCTTGCGAATAACGGGGAGTTTAAACCTTTGGTGAAATACGTGTTTCAAATACTATTTATTTAGGCTCTTCAATTTAGAGTTTAAATCCTCTCATTTAGCGAGTAAAATGCTGAGAAATAGCTATTAAAGCACCTGAAAAGTAATCATGCAATTGTAGATTTCAGGTGTTAGAAGCCTTAAAATATATATACAGCGGCAATAAATGCTTCAATCGACTGCTTATCAAACATATGGTGCCACCAAGCTAAGTGATCTTGAACATAAAAAGCCCTATTCGTAGCCATAAACTTCCTTACAGCAGCATTCCTACAACTTCGAAGGCCACGTTTTGACACTGCTGCTGATATTTAGCGATTTACTTTAGTTTTCGAGAAGATCGCAGAGATAACGAACAGCTTTTACTCAAAGGCGTGTATACGACGTCGAATCTCGTACTCGATGGAAGCAGAGCTTTAATAGTTAAATATCCGATAATTACTCAAAATAGCTGGCGTATTTATTCTTCAAAAAACATTTGAAATCTGTTCCAGGGTCTGGTAAATCCACAGAAGGACTCTATCACCGTATGGGTTAATCACGAATTTTACTACAAGTTCTTCAAGAGGTACATCCATGAAGGGACCAACATTACAAAGTGCTTCTCGCACCCCGGAGTGGATGTCTGGGTCAACCCGAAAGAGGGCATTGAAGCATTTGTCCACGAAGTTGTCCAGAGGCTCACCGTCCTCCATTTCCAAAATTTCCTGAAGGAGGAGGAAGGAAATTGTGACAATGAAGACCTGCTCTTCTATGCTGGCCCCATTATGATTTTTTTCTGTAAAATACTTCAGGATGCTAAGAACCCTTCTTTTTTCTCCATTCGCGCTCTTCCTCCTCTTCCTCCTCTTGTTCCCACCACTCCTCTTCTTCTAGCATGAAGATGTTTTCATCATTCATACGGCCTAATTTGGGAAGATGACTTCTCTTTATAGGTGGAATATTGAAGCGGGAAAATGCAATTACCGAAAACGGTAAATAAAGGGACAATAAACGATCATTTCGTATTCACCTAAAACCCAAATGTAACATTGTGAGCATGTAAACATTTAAAATGCAAATACAATTTAATATCTTATATGAGTATTTCTGCCACTGGTTGAAAGACAGCTCTAATCCATTTCAAAATATCCATCTGGTTTATTTAATAAATCAATAAATTCAGTCTTAGGAAATAGCTATTGGCTTGGTAAACAATAAATGCTACTCACTTGAAAAATCTTCCGTTTGCAAAGTGAGTCGAAATGAAGTAGCGATCGATTTATGTCAGAAATAATCGATGAAACTTCATGTCGTTCAAAATTTCGTCATTGCAATTTCCATTTTCGCTAGTCGTGGAAATTCTTCAACAAATGAACAGTCAACTCCGTAAGGACACAAATTATTGATGTTTTCTACTGCTGTTATTTGCAAACAAGCATTCTTGGAGGTAATTGCATGCCTCATTACTGACATCAAAAGTCGAAAATGTGTATGTATTTGAAAGAATATTTTGCAGGAAATCTCTAAAAGAAATTGATTGCTTTGATGTAGATCTTAAGAATTCTTCATAGTATTCGAGAGGGAAACCGGAAAATAGTGGAATGGTCGTCTGGGTCAACCACAGTCAGGACATGGAAGCAGTTGTTTGCGAGGCTGTCGGATACTGACGACCCTCAAATGCCAGTATCTCCGCAGGAGGAAGGACATGGTGACAGGAAAGGCATGATCGACTATGCTGGCTGCAGCGTAATTCTTTTCAATAATATTTTGAATCCGAAACTGCGCTGCATAAATAAAATGTTAGTTTATTTATCCAATGAATAGTTCCATTTCAGTTACGTAGCGCGTGGTAACTGCAAGAGCCTATTCTAGGAATTGAATAATTTCATCACTATGACGTAAACATTTTTTAGAATAGCCATTTAATAACTGAATAAGAACTAGATAAAGTTGGATGCGATAAATATAATATATATATATTAACCTAAGTTGCAATACTTCTCCCCTTTTAGAAAGGTTCCTTCCAGAAAGCTACGGCTAGAGAGACGGAAGTACGGGAGAGCTGTGTTAGTCTCTTGAACTTGGATTCAAGGATCAGAGCAAAAGCTCTCTTATTTGTATTTAAATTGCCTATTGCCTCCATCACAACCATTTTGCAAAATCAGTTTCATTCGATTGGCACTCCTATCATATAAAAAAGCTCCATCCTTTGCATTTAAATTGCCTATTTCGAGCGGTTCCTTAATTAGGTCAGCCATCGAGGAAGAAACATTAGTTTTGCATGTAGCAGGTGTTGCTATAAATTGCAAGCAATACTTGCCACAATAAAATCGTTCTCAGGACCTTCATATTGAAAAAAATAATGAACACGTCAAAATATTTTCATGTAGCCATTAAACAAGTGTTTTCCTAAAGTCATCAGGATATTTTACCTTCAAGAATGAAATTTAAACATCACGCAAGTGCATTTACGACGACAAAAATGTGAGCTTAAATAAATACG
>JAUOZQ010001432.1:0-13077 GCA_030710315.1 Anomotaenia brevis | reverse complement strand
TCTTCTTTATCTCATGGTAAAGCTAATTTAAGTGCACGACTTTCGGTGAGGACATTTTCAAGAAACCCAGTTTCCTAGGCTGCCTGCTCATTGTCTGTCTGAAATGACATTTCCATAGTCCAAACATCCACTGTGTATTGAGTAGCTACATTTGGTTAGAAGATGATTTCTAATTCCTGTTTTCAAATATCTACGTTATCCTCCTCATAACAGAAGAGCAAATTTATGGAAAATTCTATTTGATAGCCTATATTAATTTGGATGAAGTGAAGTGTTCACTTCGTAATTACCTATAAATGTTGTGACGTTTATTTTTAACCCACTTCAATAAAAGGTGGATGACATCGTATGGGGATGGGAAATTCGATATGAATTCTGTTATATCTACATTATTTTAGGACTAAATTGATGAGACCCACTAATTAAATCAAAGGTACCAGCTCCTTTTTACTAAGGAAGCTTTAAAGAGGTGCTTATTTTCGCTTATTCTGTCAAACGGTTAAATGATTTACTATCCTGCATCTGCCTAGTCTTGTTTACCATTTTAGATACTGCTAAATTCATTTGGGATGTTAAATGTTCCCACTAAAATTTGTGCAATATAAATGAAGTCCCGCAATGTACCTTGCATCATTCCTCCCAATCCAATCATTCGATCCAGTCAATCAAATGCGGTCGTTTAATTTTAAATTTGCGATCGGAGCTAAACTCATTTCGAGCTGAGATTTAATGCTTTCCCTCAAAAGCTCAATATAAATTCATGGCACCATTACTTTTTTGAATTTGAACCCCATTCTAACCAGAAACATAAAAATAAATCACTTCGGTTCATATGATCATACTTAGAGGAAATGATATCTATGTATAGTCAGTAACTATTTGATACAATGATTTTATTAAGTTTGAACATTTATGTTCTCCTAATAATCCCAGCGAGCACAGAGCCTGCGTCTCTTTTTCTTCCGAATTAGAGATCGTACCACTGATTCTTTTAAAGTAATCAGTACAGAAAACACCCCATTTGCGGCCTCGATAAGCAACTTAGCTCCGTTTACTTGTGTTATGAACGATATGACCCGAAATGAGTTATCCCAAGCCGACGATCATAAACTTAGAGCTAAATATCTACTGGGAAAATGACGAAGACGACGTCTTTTTTTAAATCCCCAACGTCAACCTCTAGTGTTTGATGTGCGTATTTAAATGAGAGCACTTTCTTCTTGTAGAAATTGTATTGTTTTATTTCAGCGTCAAAACCGTATTCACGGAGATCAGTGAAAAGAACGACCTAACCAGTCCATTTTGTTATTTTGGTTCAACAATTTGCGCATTTTGGCATTATTCAATAGGATGTGAGCTAGGCATTTTGTCTAACTGCTTACACTCCTGCCGATGACGTGTGTTCAAACAAAGCTAAGCGCACGCTGTCAGTACGTGTTCAAAGTGCTCTTCAAAGCACGTAACCCATCTCCTCCGTTGTCTAATCAGTCCTCTAATTAGAATCCTTTGTCCTCGAATCAAAAAACAATAGACCCAATGTCTGCATTCCTGTTGGTGGTGAAAGAGCCTGCAACTTCTGGAGGTGTATAATTGACAGATGCCGACCAGAACACGCTTCGAATAGCTATCGCTAACACGCAATTTGAAGCTCGCACGCTGAAATGCTATTCGTACGTTCCTTTTTGCAGTGAAATATTTTGCATTGATTAAGAAGTTTTCGAACGTAAATAAATAGAAAATCATGATTGATGGCTCGGAGCCTAGAGAAGTGTTTGGGAGAATAGATAAGTGAGGTCGAGTGTTACAGGGTCTGGCACGACAGCTTGTCGCACGTGATGCAGCTTCATCTTTTATCAAAAAAAAACAAATGTACTCATAAAAGAGAATTGCTTTTACCAACGCAATCTCTTAGATGGAATTGTACCAAAGGTGGAGAATTTCATCTCATTTTCAAAACATTTCGGATATTTCGATGAATGGCATGACTTACCAAATTTTTAGCGATAGTAGTTTTAGTCACTTACTCATTCTGCACACTTGGCAACATTGGGCTTTCTGTCTGGAGATTCCTTGTTTGAATATTTTTAAGTGTTTTCAACAGGGCTTAATGTGGAAGCCATTCGGTATCGCGCAGTCTCACTCTTAAATTGATTTGCTTAACGAGCATTCTTAAATAAATAACATTTTTTCAGATTTTTCTATCATAAAGATTTACATAAGGCAGTATTTTGTAATAGGTAGATATATTAAAGTAGTTCGTTCAATCCAAGCACATTTCACTAGTTTTTGAATCAAAATTAAGTCCATGAAACAACAGTTAATAATAAGGGTGCTATTTTTCCATCAAGTCATAACGCCTTCATAACCAGGGCTATGGGTAACCGATCAGCTACAGCACTAATAATATGATCTTGATGATTCTCGATGCGTCAAGCCCTTTCAGTTATGCCTCAAGTTGAAACATTATTGATGTATTTGGGTACCTTGGATAAAGCCAGTTACAGAAGTTTCAAGATATCGGGATATGACAAACTGATCCACCTGAGATTTAATGCTCGAAAATAGAACCAACGAACAATATTAACGAAGCTAATGTTAAATTGTTTTCTATATTTCCCTTTAATTTCTTTCACATAGGAGATGAATTTGAGGCGAGATATTTTCATAGTTATCAAATTACATAGCCTAGTTTTGTATCTACCACTTGGAAAAAGTGAGCGCACCTTTCGTATACATGAAAGAAGGCTGGTGTCGGTCGCAGGACACGAAAATTGCATTCAGAAATTGTTAAGAATCACCACGACCAACGCAATAAATAGAGTCAAATATTTCTGCCTCTTGCCAAAGCAGGAAATTGTGACAGTAGCTATAAATAGTGATTTCGGTTGATCAATGCAAAATAAATCCTATTTAATTGGCCCAACAATTTTGTTGTTATTGTCTTATGTAGCCAGTGCAAAAGAGGATTCTCGAATCACTATCTGCTTGGACTGCTTCCGAAAAGTGCTTGGGGCTTTTCGAGATAATTCTCAATATACCAATATCCGAGCTAATTTAATATTTTTGATTTTAATTCAAGTCAGAACTATTTGTTACATTGAGCCTTCGTTACATATAACCCACATTTAACATGCTCCTCCAATCTGATGGGCAGTGTGCAATAAGACATGCAAATTATGAAGAAAAGAACTATCCTGACCCACCCTAGTAGAACATATGGCACTTTAGCCAGACCACGAGCCCACTTTACCCACTCAATTTCTGCTAAGAATGTCTATTCATTGAAATATATAAGCTATAGGACATTCCCAGGTCTTCATGAAAAATTTGAAGTATCCAGTATTTCAGGTAGGCCCTTCGCTGGCTCTGAAATGTCAATCATACCGTTTGTCATATTGAGAAAAGAACGAAAATTGAATGGTTTCCAGAGGTTTCATAAAATCTAGCCATGTTTGCGGCGGTACAGCATATCACCTGTCCCAAGCACACGCATCAGATCGGCGTTTTAGTACTTCTCATGCGCAATTTTCAATGTGTTAGAGAGCCGAATTGGTCTTCGTAAAACCAATCCATGGTGTTGTTAAGTAGAGTGAATGGAAATGCACTTTAAACTTAGGCTAATATTTCTTCTTCCTAAGCGATTTCTGTGAATAAAGATAAAGTCATCGAATCGTTTACTATACAAATTGCTTCAGACTTTCCCATGTATGCTGCTTATTCTTCATCAACTTCTCAGTCGTATTTTGCCTACGCAGAAGAAGAGGCAACATAACAGTGTGATGAGCGTAGAAATGGCAGATATTATGAGGGCCGTCGTGGCAGATTTAATTGGTCGCTTTGGCTTGTCGACCTTGTGCGCAATTTTCTCAAGTGGCATGTTTTTAATTAAATTAAAAACAGTAATTTGTTTGTTCTAAGGATGGAGGTTTCCACACACGAGCATCACATGCGAACTTCGTTTTTACCAAAAATGTTTCGAGAAACTTCCTAATGCTAAAAGTGCTCTCATTTCACATCGGATTATAGCCAACGTTTTTATCCGGGTTAGTTATTTAGTGTAGGAATATTATCCATAGTTTTCACATCTTTTCACTGCTGTGCTCGTCAAATCAAAGGGAATTAAAATCGTGCTTGTTTGTTCGTTTATGTCTCTTGTTTCCATACGAAACCTTTGCATAATGGGAAGAAGAAAACCAAAATATTTTCCCATCCTTTTGAAATTTTCCACATGATAACTATTTCCATACCATTGCAATGTAAACTGCATAGCCCTCTAAGATGCCGCGAGTAAAAGCACCACTGTGGTAAGAAATCATTAAGATGAATATTTACTAGGCTCTTCTAGAGGACGAAGTCACCTGATACTCCGGTAAAATCTGTTTGCAATTGCGCTACTTTTCAAGAAGTTACCATTGAGTGGGATGAAAAAAGCACTTCAACAAAAGAGTATAAAAACAGACGTACTTCAATATGGTAATAATGTTACTTGAAAACGATTATTGATATATACACATTGTTGGCTTCCATGGTTCTCGCATTCGAGTGCTAGGTTGTGGTCAATTTGGTTGAGAGAGAAAATGATCCGGCTTCATAAGCTACTGAGGTGCCAGCCGAGACCGAGCCACCAGCCAAGACCGAGCAACCAGTCAAAACTGAGGTATCACCCAAACCGAGCTACCAGCCAAGACTGAGGCACCACCCAAGATGGAGTCACGAGTGAAAACTGGGGTACCAGCCAAAATCGAGGCACCAACCATAACTACACAGGGCGAGGAAACAGAATAATCTCTCATTTTCACGAAATCTGCCACACCGGATTTATGATTCGCCAGACATTCAGCTTTTCTCATCACTTCGTCAACGCTGGAGTTGGTTCGTGTAAAGCTCACAGTTATTCACCAGATTATGTATTACGTAATATGTTGTCATTTACTAATAGCTCAAGTTGAATTCACTTTACATTTGTATGGGGAGATAATTGATTTAACATCTCTAAACCCAAGATCCGTTGGTTGCAAAATCATATCATGATGGTATTTCATTGAATCTATTTTAGTGTTTCGAAGTCGAAAATCGTCTCTTAAGAATGAAAGGTTAAAGAGCAAAATGTTACTTAAGGTTTCCTGCACAAGTGAATTTTGAAATCGAGGAGAAGTGAGAATGCGATACATGCACCTCCGTTTCTTAATACGTGCCTGCGCTTGCTACTTAGCGATTTACTGCTCAGTCGGTGACATTGGAACGGCAAAAGGACGCCGGTTGCGAAACTTAAATAAGATAAGATAAATAAGATAAGATAATGAAATTGCTATTTGATAAAAAGGCCTTGTGGTTATTGGTGGATCTTTGTCCAGTTGATTGAAACTTATTCCACATTAAAACACTATTTTGATTATCATAATGAGAAGACTTCCTCGGGCTTCTCTAAATAATTTTATTTGTAATACCATTTAAATTTTGTTCTCGCTTTGTAACCAGATGTTTAAAAACCTCTCGAAAATTGATATTTGTCAGGCAGACATCTAAAAAAATCGTTTAAAATGAAGCCTAAAAAGTGTCTTTCTTAGATCAGTGTTTATTTTAATAAGCTTATCTATTGAATAATGACAGGCACTTATATCGATATTTGAAGTATTGTTGAAGGTCATTGATAGAGCCAGTTTGATTATAAATTATCAAATTAACTTATGTTCATAAGAACTGGAATAGAAAAATCTTAAAATGAAGTGACGGAAATGTTTTATATTTGTTGCTAAAATAGGTGTGCTTTTTATAAACTAGGTAATATTTTTATACTCCTGACGTGCCAAAAAGCCTCTTTATACCATTTACTCTGCGCCAGGTAACTCAAACCAAATCAACGAGCATGTTTGTAATGAACAAAATTTATCGTTAATGAACCTTTTTCGTTGATTTATTCGAAATCTACTTTTAATAAGCTATGGAGAAGTTAAGCGAGTAAATAATATTTGCAAAGGCTGTGTTCCTACCGCTTTAACGGTGTGCCTTCAAAGTACATGTCTTGGAAGGGGGATTTGACTTTATACTCATTTAACATATTAAAAATTGAAGCAACAGAAAAATTCGTTACTTTTCTAGGAGGACCGAGCATTAGTCGTTTCAAGAAGCAATGCGAGAAGAAATGGCACTAACACTTCTCAAGGGTTAAATTTTTGATCATTACACCCCTTTCGTCAATACTAGATCACGCAGTATTAAAACAAAAAGAACTACCTAGCTGCTTAACAAGGGATAATCTGACGTACGATTTAACTGGTTTTTGTCATTCATGGGCACAATTAACCTTATGCAGTTATTTTGTCAACGGAGGGCACTTTAAAAATAAATGTCAGTAGAAAATAATTCGATAGTCAACCTTGTTTGCAAACCGGAAGTGATATTGTCATTTTAATCCATTCAAATATGAAGGAGTTGCAATGATTTTTTACTGGTAGCTATAGAAATCGCATCAGTCCTGTAACGAGTGATAAAATGCATCGGACATTTATTGGCAAGTCTGGAGTAGGCAGCTCGTTTTATTTTCATGAAAAACCAAAAATTGTTTCATACACCATTACTCACCTGTGATCGATCGACATTAGATAACCATTTTTTGCAACTCTGGTTTCCTTTCGTAAATGGACCTTTGATTTTATTTTTAATGAACTCTTGTGCCTAATGAGATCAAATTCTTATGTAAAGAAAAATAACTAGTCTATCTTAAGTTCAATCTGAAAAATAAAAATTTAAATCTTCTTAAGACTATGCACTATGATTTTTCCCTCAAGGCATCGTATATTTTCTAGTTCTTCAAGTTAACTCAAAATGAAGAAAATTTTGTATGTCAGAGTATATTTAGTGATTGATAATTTATTCCCTTTCACCATCCTCGTTAGAAGCCTCATTAAATGACACAATGCCATTTTCAGAATTTTCTAGAAAAGTGCACAAATGAATTCACAAAATCCTGTTTTTTTTGTACAATTGTCGCTTTTTGAATTTACCAGTAACACCATGAAGAAGAGCTTCTTCTAATAACATTTTTATCGATAAATGGTGCAACGATTCCTTCTTTCAAATGGGCATGACGTTTCTTTGAGCTCACTTAGGACACAAAAATAATAATTCCCATAACTTTGTGAGGCTATATTTCAATTAGTTTCCAATTCATAACATATAATCAATTATTCGAATTGAACAACCCTAAAAAGATGATATCGGTGTCACTTAATATAAAGAATAAGCTTTAGAAATCAGTAAATGATACTCAATTACTTACTTGCAATAATTGATAATGCACGTGACAGGTCTTCGTTACGAAAACTCCATTTATCGACCAGCCATTTGCAATTCACTTAAAACTTCATTATTACTTAATTTAAACCTGCACAAACTTCAATATCCCAAAAGTTCACATCTCTTATAACGTAGTACAAGTATGGTTGGTATTCTATAAACCGTTTTTAGTTTGGATTATCTAATACAAAGTTTTCATCGATTCCATTTTCAGTTCTTTCCAAGTAACATGATCAGCAACCGGGTTTGGCCGTACTACTCTAGGCTACAGTGTTGGACTGATTCTTTGCTAATGGAGAATATATAGATTGACACAGAAACGCTATGTAGTGGTTTGTAATTTTGTACGAACTCAAAGACTCCAGCGATTGAAACTTCGTCCAGTATCCTACGAGTTGCAGCCCTCTGTTTGCCCTAAGAGACAATGTCAGATGGTTTCCCGTCACCGAAATCAGCTAGTTCGACATGCCGAGAAATTCAGTTCTGATAAAAAATAATGAGTTTGAAACACAACTACTGATACAGTGGGAATTTCATTTCGAGTTAATTTATTAAAATTCGCTATAATGAATTCATTTACTTTCATTTAGCTTTCAAATATCATTTTGATTAACTAATATCAAAAATGACGTCTTAATTATACTGCTAGCTCTGTTGCAGGCAAAATAATTAATTTCCTATAGATAAATGAAAAATAGTGTTAGAAAATGTAAGGCAATTTTGTATTTTTAAAACTTTTTAACATTAAAATTTTTTAGCATAGTTCGGACTTTTATTTATTGAAGCGAGTTTAAATCTTCCATTGAGATTTATAGGTGTATTTGAAGCTAATTTCTCGGTATTAAGTGTAAAATCTCATCTAAAGTGTGTACTAAAATAAAAAAGAATCTTGTTTCAGGTGATTTATTTGCAATGAACTAATTTCTTAAGCTGTATCCAATAAAGTTCAAGAAATATTATGAAACTTATTTATCGAAAATTATTAAAAAACTGAAATGTCTACGAAAGTGTTAGTATCTAAAATGAGTTATTTGTACAATTTATCAATGTTTAATCTTAACCTCATTTTTAAAACAATTTATAGTAATCGTTCATTAATTTGTTTCTCTTTGCCTCCCATTTTGCTTCAAGAATACTTCTTATCTCCGAAAGTCCCGATAATGAAAGACACTGCATTATTTTCATAAAATATGGTGTATTAAATATGAAGTGAGCACATTTAATTTTATTAAGTTGGTAATGACAGATTCTTCATCAACCCGTTAACTTTGGTCAGTACTGTGTTGTTCAGTTTCTGCACTGTTGAGATCCTCTGTCGTCACCGTGAAGAAATTTGAAGAACTTGAAAAATAGTCTACAATTACCAAAACGCACTTATTTACATTAGAATATGCATTTTTACTCTCCACACAGCTAGCCCTTGCCAAGTTGTAAATTCAAATTCATGCCAAAACGTTCCTAATTGTTTGCACGATTATTTGAAATTGTTGTTCACATTCAAGACCTTACTTTTAGTTTTAAACATGTATAAGTCAATAATTAATCACAGTAAGGAAGGTTGGAAAAACTGCATGAATTCGGTATAACAGAGATTCCTACAAACGCTAATCCATTTTGGTTTAACTACATCATTTAAAACTTCCGATATGGTATTCAGCACAAATATTGCCATTATTTGATGGATTAATAACTTACCAGGACAATTCATTGAAAAGCGTAGAGCTGGATCAACTATTACTAAAAAATAGAGTTTACTTAGATGTATGATACTTGTTGGAAATAAAATATTTAGTCACTCAGGGGCAATAGAGCCTTGTTTAGCTTAACGTTAAGGGAAGCAAAATCCCACGAATGCTTGGAGAAATTGCTGTTCGTATTCAAAACCTCATTTTTAGTTTTTAAACATGCATAGGTCAATAATTAATCACAGTAAGGAGGTCTGGAAAATGGTATGAATTCGGTATAGCTGAGATTCCTACAAACCCCAATCCATTTTGGTTTAACTACTTCATTTAAAAATTCCAATATGATATTCAGCATAAATATTGGCATTATCTGATGGATTAATAACTTACCAGGAAAAACCATTGAAGGGCGTTGGTCTGGTGTACTAATTATTACTGAAAAAATAGAGTTTATTTGGATGCATGGTGGTTGTTGAAAATAAAATATCCACTCACTTAGAGATAATAGAGACTTGTTTAACTTAACGCTAAGGGAAGCGAAACCCCACGAATGTTTGGAGAGTGAAGCCTCCCATGTTTTTATACCTCTGATGTTTTGCTTACACTGATTTCATGACAGCAATTGCGACTGACATCCACTCATTTTTCATCTCCATCATAATTGGAATGTTGAAGGTTGAAATACACATCTCAAGGTAAATCTAGTGTTTTGCTTAGAAACTAAGAAAAGAACATGTGATATTGTGAATTAGTCATTTTTAAGCAAAAACGTCCAAATTCGCTTGTTATTACTTGCAGAGAGTGCTTGTAATGATCAACAATTGCCATTTTAATCCTTGAATTGGCTCTCCTTGATTCTTCTTCTCGTTATATACGCACAACTTTCTTGGGAATTGTCATTTACATTATTTATGGTTAGTAAAGACATTACTAACATAACTGTGGAATGTGTAACAAATTTAGATCATTGATATTTCTCATTGAGAATGTACGCTGTGAGATGAAGATAAGTACATCGTATTGGGCACTAGTACAGTAAATAATGAAAAGCGGAATAAGCAAATATCAGTGTGTTGAATGCTTACGGAACTTATATTGCGGTGTATACCTTGGGGCTAATAGACCATCAAATAATGTTTATAATGAATGTCCTTAAGTAATACCTGGCTACTGAAGAGATGTTTTTGCCTTTTTTCAAGGGTAAAAAACCTTCGGGATAACACTAAGGACTCACCATTCTTAAATGGACCAATTTTTTCTTTAGAATTTCATTAAATGCGGAATCTGGGTCAATTCAAGTCCTTTTTTGTTATGTTCATTGAATGGAGCTGGTGATATCGTGCATGCAAAAATCGTTTAAAGGATATTGACACGATTTTTATATCATACGTTTAAGAATCAGTTTTTTTAGGATTAAAGAGGCCTGACTGAGCCATAATATTCATCACTGGCTAATGCGTACCCAGCGCTGCGGAACTATGGAGATGCGACGAACTAGATACTGGACATTAATTCCAATCCACCAGGAACCACCATACAAGGATTGCCTGCACTGATCCTTAACCACATAGGCCCAGCGGAGAACCAATAAATCTGCTCAGCCCATGTCACGGTACACATTTACGCAAGTAACATCGTCTTAATAAATACTCCTTTACATCCTCTGGTCAGCCACGTGGAGAACTTTAGTTTAGTTATCCTCAGCGATTTAAAGATGATAGTTGTCTTAAATCATTGCTCAAAATATCTAGCCATTTTGTGAATGTTGAAGTAGACTTTTGCCTTCTTGTTAATTCCTTATTTCTCTTTAGTAAGTTACATTCAAACACCTATCTTGATGGTTAAATTGTCATTCATGTCAATACCTAGGCTTATTTTGCTATGGTTTGACCGATGAATATCGTTTCAAATTGTGTTTCTTTAACCGTTTACGAAAAAATACTCGTACTTGGAAACAGAACATAATGATCTGCTACATATTGTCCAGGCAAATACTGAACACAAAGCATTCTTTAGACTCTATTAAACGAGGCTCACTTTATTTGCGTTCAAGCACATTAGGTCCTTTTGATGTACGACTTCATTTTTTCATATTCACATATAAATTTCCTTTATCCAAGCTTTGTAAAATTATTTTACAAAAATGATTTTTTAAAAGTCATAAAACTGTCAAAAATCATGGATTTCTTTCGAAACTACAGGAAATCGACATCACTATGAGCCAAAAAACTGCAAATAATTCATAAATTAAGAACGTTTATGAGTGGGAATAAGGGATGTAGAGGTATGCGAAGAAAGATTTTCTCCACATCAAGAATCAAAATTCAAAAACCAAATTGTTGTGTGGACATTCGATGAAAATAGACATTTATTTTTTAAATTATGGTGATAATTGCATCTAATGAAATTTACAGCAATTATGCTTTCAATATCCTTTTATTTACGTATATTTCCTTCTTAAATCATTGAAAGTATGCATAGTAATTCGAGGTATTCGTTACAGATTTCCAACAGCAACACTTGGCATAGAAGTCCTGAACATGTGCTTATTAATATTTTATCTGAATAATATGTCAGTGGAACATAATCAGTGGTACCGTATGTGAGTCGCAAATTCGAATAAGTAATTTGGTTTTATTTTACAAAAAGTTCCAAATTTAGTGTTTAAAAGACATTAATCAGTTTATTTTCCTTGGCCCTGAATATCATTGTGAAATTGCTGCTTTATTATTATTTTATTTTCCCTCAATCAGTCTGAAAATACATTAAATTCATGATTCAATATTAGTAGGTTTTTTGAAGAGAATGATTTTTAAGGATTCGACAAGATAAAATACAACCTGTTCAGTTAGATTAAATAAAGCACAGAAAATGTTCGATAATTTTATTTTCCCTCCTTTTGTAAAGGAGCTATTAAATCTTTTACTTCGACCTGTTAAAGAAAATATTTCTTCATGCGCTGCTGGATTCATTGAGCTTTGTGTAAATCAACTTCAAGGTCATACATATGTTTTTGTTAGCAAAACTGTCAAATTTCGCAAATAAGGCACAGTGGTGGTGTTATGCAATTGTCTGGCTTCTACTATCGGCGAACTTATTGCTTAACTATTTTAATGTAAATCTGTCTATCTACCTTTTAATTGGATAAGTGAAAATTTTGAAAAAAAACATAGAAACCTACTTCCGTTATTGCAATCCACCAATACCTATGCATAAGGTAAAGTCTTAAAATGTAACAAGTCTTATTCCCTAGGCAAGTTTAAGCTTTAACCTGATCATCCAATACATCAGTTAACGATCTGAAATTTCAAGAAAGTACGGTCTATTGGCTGAAGCAATATTACCAATAAAAAGAATTTGCCCGATGTTTTCCAGAAATGTGTTTATAATCGCGCATATAATTTAGCAACCAACGGATCTGGGTTTTAGAGAAGTTAAATCAATTATCTTCCCCTTAAAATTTACAGAGAATTCACCTTGAGCTATTAGTAGATGGCAAGATATTTCGTAATACATAATTTGGTGGATAACTGTGAGCTTTAAACGAACCAACTCCAGCGTTGACGCAGTAATGAGAAAAGCGGAATATCTGACGAATCATAAATCCGATGTGGTTGACTTCGTAAAGATAAGAGAATATTCTGTTTCCTCGGCCTCTGTAGTCATGGTTGGTGCCGCGGTGTTTGCTGGTGCCTCAATTTTCACTGGTGGCTCAGTCTTGGCTGGCACCTGGGTTTGGGTGATATCGCAGTTTTGACTGGTTGCTCGGTTTTGGCTGGCACCTCAGTCATGGCTCGTCTTTCAGTTTTGGCTGGTGGCTCGGTCTCGGCTGGCACCTCAGTAGCTTATGAAGCCGGATCATTTTCTCTCTCAACCAAATTGACCACAACCTAGCACTCGAATGCGAGAACCATGGAAGCCAACAATGTGTATATATCAATAATCGTTTTCAAGTAACATTATTACCATATTGAAGTACGTCTGTTTTTATACTCTTTTGTTGAAGTGCTTTTTTCATCCCACTCAATGGTAACTTCTTGAAAAGTAGCGCAATTGCAAACAGATTTTACCGGAGTATCAGGTGACTTCGTCCTCA
>JAUOZQ010001431.1:0-13090 GCA_030710315.1 Anomotaenia brevis | reverse complement strand
CGTGGTAAGCAACAACACTGGGTAATTTCACTCATGAAAAAGTACTCCCAACGTGTTGTCGTCACTAAAATTGGCGTCTCTAATAAAGTATTCAGTTAGGTAGAGGTCTGCTTCCGTGTGTGTTGGATCACGGGCTCACTGTTTGTGAAGATGTCCTCGCAAAAGTCATTCCAATGTCTGATTGATGTTTTCCGAAATGCCATATCTCTCGATCAAACAACCAATGAATATAAGGTACTTGTGGCTAATATAATATTGAAGGATACGTATAATAGACAATGAGTAACTCCATTTTCAAAATAAATAGAAAGAACTTGATATTCAGTGAACTGTTAGTTGCAGTTGAAAGAAGATAAAAAGGGATTCAAGACATCAAGGATATTGAAAAAAAGAAAGAAAGAAACAACTTTGTGTGCTTGGGGTCCAGTTCATGCATACATATTTGAATCTTAAGAAATCATATAGTATCAGGGAAACTTGAGGCAGTCGGACTGCATTTTTATGCTTATTAAGTAAGAGCCTTGTACATGCAAATCGAAGCATTATGGTAGCATAAGTTGAGCAGGGTTTGCTACTGCTAATTACGAAGCAAGTAAAACGCGATCATTTTTAGTAAAGGTACCAAGTTCCAATTTAGTAGTGTCATTTAGGTGGCTATGGAAAACCATAACTCTTCTCTCGTTGAAATAGCTCTACTTTGCAGTGAATACAATTTTAGAAAATGAAATATCTGAACATAATGAATGCGTTTATTGTGAAACCTGATGAGATGGGAAGAAGATTCATTTGAGCTCAAACTAGTTTACTGTTGTCGGAAGTTTCAAAGGTGCGATTTTTCGTTGCAGTTGCTTGTTGACAATTTGATTTGGGAAAATCCTGTTTCCTAACAGACATGTTTCTGTACTCTGTTCGCTGCTACCAATTTTCGAAGTAGCTTAGAGATCAAAAAAGCATTAAATCCTAGCATATTCATAAAGAACACGGTGGAACGTGTTCTAAACTTACACATAAAACGAACAAAATATTGCGGTGTAATCAACAAAAGTAGTACACTTCTTTGGAGCCTAAAAAGCAAGTTCGCAATAGTTATCCGTTTTTCTAGTGCTTTTATAAATTGGAGACATCTTAATAGCTTTCTCCTTTGATCTAAGTGTTGCGGTGCGCACAGACGCCAAAGCTGTTTTTTACTCATCCTGTATGCTCACTGACCGTGACGGCTGTGAAGAGGGGGTTGGTAGGGGGAGCGACGCCTTGGGCGTAAGCCTTTTCAAGGCAGACACAAGGACCCCATTAATCATCTCTCATACACCGAGAAGCCCGCACATTCACGCCCAACAAAGCGAGGTTTTTTGAAAAGATGCAAAAAATTGACCAGCACCAGCGTCTTTAATCATCCACGAAATATACGGCACAAAGACGCCTCAAAGGACTACAAGCTCCATTTGGATGAATCTGTGACGAATTGCGTCGTAGACAGAAGACGCTCAGAGTCTGGTCCACCACAGGCCTCCCCTGCGCACAGTTACCCCATGTGAGAAGTCACGGAAACCTAATTTGCAGTGCCGGTTGTTACACTTGCTCTCCTGGTGCTCAGGCTCGTGGTGCCTTGGAACTAGTGGTCCGTTTAGAGGAGTTTGAAAAGTAGGTTTCCCCTCTTTTTCAAGTGAGAAAGTGTTCTAGGTGTTCGTTCCTGACTGTAGAACCGATTTCTTCAGCCCCGACGACCCAATGAAGGGCATAAAACTCTACGGACTTGACCTTGTGGAACTGCGTTGTTCGTCGACACCCTCTCGGGACATTCGTCTGTTCCTTGAAGCTAGCACATCCGGATCGACATCAGTCTCATCCAAGGCGAGTTTCGACTTCAACCCCGGCACTAAGGGGTGCAGCCTGAGTCGTAGAAGGGGCATTTCGGAGCCCGCTGCCACGGGGAAATCGAAAAGACCGCTCACTCGCTGGGAACCGTCAGTAGACAGCGACTCTGAGAGGATTTCGCCCGACTATCTGCCAACGTATGTCGATATTCCGACGCCGGGGGGTAAAAGGCGCTACTATGTGGTCCTTACGGCGTCCGAGGAGCAAGCCAAATACTTTAGGTTCCAGGACGACTCTCGAGCAGCCTACGATGGGACTCGGATGAGCTCGAGTGCCTTTCGGACGAACAGAGGTGCTTGTCGCAAAGCTGAAGCTTTTCTGTGAGTATTTATTCCTTTTAAAATTACCTTTAAACTCTTAAAGTTGCATTACTTTGGTCAATGTTTAGAGCCACGGAGTATCAGCGGAACCTGGAGAACTCGCAGCCCAATTGAGTCCTGAAGATACATTCTCACTTTCTTTTTCTACTATATTTGTAACGACTATTCATAGAACGCAAATTTCCGTACCCAAATCCCTCTTTTGCTTGAAGCCGTGTACTTTGTGGATCAGTAAAGACGCTGGTGCTAGTCAACTTTTTGTCCTTTGTTAATGTTTTTGTAAGTAATAGTATTATATTTTCGCTTATTTCTCAGTGTAATTGTCATTCAAGTCGATGCGCTTCTAACTTTTTTTGATTTAGAATCAAATCACCCGAGTTTCATCTCCGATTATAGTATTTGTCGTAAAAAGATATTGGTATCTTCTTAAAATTTAATCTTCAATAATCTTCGACTAAAATTCTCTTAATCAGGCAGCGGCGAAGCTGAAAGTAACCATTTCATAAGTATTGAATTTACCATCAACCCATATGAAAAACCTAGGGTCGTAGCCATGGGATTTGCAGAAATTTTTGAAAGAGTTTTTTTCTGGTCTTCTTTTTTCCCCTTCGAATCACTGAATTCACTTGTAGAATGAATTTTTTGCATCACGAGTTCCATTAACTGTTTCCAAAATAGCAACTATCTGTGCTCCTTTCAATTAGAGTAATACCAAAAGTTGGTTGATGTGTGATCACAAAATGTACTTTTCGAGGTCTAAAGGCATTTTCTCTCCTATTTGTCGATCTAACAATACAAGAGCTTGGATAAAATGTATAGTAAGGTAAAGCCCTTCAAGAGTAGTCCTGAAATATTTCAATCAATCTAAATTCAACTAGTGCTATGCTCCATATGACAAGGGGTTGTTGACCTTCTATTATTGTGCTTCAGACTACGAAGAGACGACAGAAAAGGGCACTGCTTCAGTCAATCAGGGCGCGTTCCTCATGGTCGCCGTGGGACAGTTGATCTCCAGACGCATAAATCTTACATCAAACTGACTTCCAAACGCCGAATTCATTCACTTTAAAGTAGATTTTGCTTAGTAAATACCGAAATGTGTAAATAAATGTATGTTCTATTATTTTCAGGGAGTTTTATCATTTTTTCAACTGTCGCTAATACTTCCGTTAATAATGACCGTTGTCCGGAAATAAGCCATTGGTACAGATAATTCACTGAAAAGTCTCCAACCAATGCTAATTATTTAAATGCGGTAGGCGGAGGTGGTTAGAGAGCGCTTTGCTTTCTATTACATCGAGGAACACCGATACATGCTCTCTAAACACCACTACTACCCCAATCGACGATTTTGTATAGCGCTTTTCATATTGGCTCACATCGAGGTAACCGAATGAAGTAATTCAAATAAACACATTTTGCATATTGATGTAAATATAAATATATATAAATTGGGCTTCAGATCGATTAAAAATCCTCCACTGAGAAGTTTACAACCATTACAGATTTGTACTAATAGATTGACTTATTGGTCTAACACTTACATTGTTAGCTATGCTAGAATGCCAAAAACTTAAAAGGTTCAACGTGCATTGCATTCGCTGAAGCTATTTTTTCGCAACTAAGACCATTAAAATACACCAGATAGTACTTGCCAAAACTTGAAATTAATGAGTTCTCGGGCTAGAACAAAGCCGTTCCCAAACCTAGCACCGGACTCCCCGTAGCAATCCTATTGCGAGTCATGTCCTCTGTTCTACTCATAAAATCGCGAGCGCACGCACGCACACACGCACGCGTTACTAGTCAGCGTCTCTGTTCACGCTTGGGACAAATAGCATTAGTGCTGTTTATGGAATCGTGGTCAATTCGCAAAACAAGGGTAGGGGTGCTTTTTGGGAGGGGGGCGGTAGAAACTTATTTACTTACTTACTGACTTACTTATTCATTTTATTAATCCACTTATTTATTTATTCAGTTGTTTATCTGACTTTGGGTAGGGGGGATGGAAAGTGCCCTTCTCATTGTTCACATTAACGTCATTTCCACTCACATCAGCATCAGCACGTGGCCTACCAACTGCCCACCCACCCACAAAGACAGTATTTGCACAAAGCCACAAAGATGGCAGTCTTCTAGTGCTACCTTCCTCTCTCTCTTGTCTCTCTCTGTCATCGCCAACAGCCGCGGTGGTGGGGTGTCAGAAATGCTAACCCTAGGGAGTGACCCCTTTGCATGAGGGTAATCCTTAGCTAGTGCAGGAGCATTGCCGCATGGTTATGGGTATCGTTGCTAATCACTGAAGCTTGTAGCATAGAAGGTTTGACTTCCCTCCTGCCTCCGTATGTATGCATGTACGTATGTATGTATGTATGGCATGTATGTATGTTTGTTTGTATGATGGTAGTAGTTGAGCCATTATTCAACACTGTGCGTGTTTTCACAGTTCCTAGACTCCCATTTCGGTACTATCTCATCTTCGGTTCCCCACTGGCACTTTGCCTTGCGGCCCGAGAGCCTGTGCGCCCATGCACAGGCTAGGTAGTGGTATTGGCAGCTAAGCTTACTTCTAACCACGCAACTACATGGTGGCAGGCACCTTCCAAAACTTGGAAAATGAGTTTTCTGAAAACAATCAGCTCAAATCTCGATTCGATGATATCTGTTCTTCTCCCCACTCTCGCCGACTTCTTTAAACTTCTCCGATGGAGTTGTGACTGGCGACGAAATGTGGTGTTTGGATCTTCAAATATATGCCACATTTGGCTACCTCTTTCATTTATTCAAAATCTATGGGTTGGCATGATAGTTTAAAGATAGATTAGTTCTACTTTTGTAACCAAGTTTCTGCCTTGCAAGTTCCATTCTTTTTCAGTATTCGCTTAAGAGGCTCCCAAGTTATTTCTGGTAATCCTGTTTCAGTAATTGCTAAAATACCCGGGCTTGGAAGTGGTAGCTGATTGGGTGTTGCGAAGTCGAATGGCCGCTTAATGCACAATAGAATCTTCCTATCAAATCAGGATTGGTCTTAAAACCCTTTGCAAATCAGCCGATACGCCTACAAGACTGAAGTGTGTATGTTGAAGAAGTAACTGTGGAAAGTGTACATTACCAACTCAGCCGTATTTTAATCTAAAGGGGCTCTTTGCCACCCAAAACCGTCGTATTTGATTATTTATATTGTCTCATAATGCTCCATTAAACTCTCTGAGGCAAATATATTCCAATTTCAAAAGTGACCGGGTCTTTAACGGAAATGTGTGCGTTGGTGATTTGTCTCTGCATAAATCATTTAAAACGGTACCCAGGGCAACTGGCCTCTGTTGCGTAGGCAGGAATGGAGGTGATTAAAATCTCGATGACTCAAGTAGAGTGCATTCGGGGTAATATAAAGGCCATTAAATTGTGAGGGTGAAACTAGTATCTGGTAAATTTCCTGTAAAATTATGCAGTTGATGCACTCCCATCGGTTGCGACAGTAAACAAGGTCAATTAAATAGCAAAAACAGACACTACTTTTATATAGATAGTAGAACTAGTATTTCACAAACGATGACGTTTAATGTGGATAGTCCCACCAACTTTTGCTAATAATACTCCCCAATCGTTCTCTTGAATCGTATTTTTTAGCTGATACTCAATTCAACCGGGATGCTCGATGTGGAAGTTTTGCTACTAGATGAGACGCTAAGATTAATGATGATCAGCTTCGCATTCTTTTACAAGGGTATTGGATCCTGCCAATAAGGCGATGCGATTTGTGAGACCAACTGTAGTTAAATATCAAATGAAATGATGCTGCTTATATACAAGCAGTAGAGCTACTTGGTGGTTCGTTTCATGCTGGTGGAAATGACCAAAAACCAGGAGCTATGCACTGCCTCCGAACGGCAGTTTCAAACCCTCTTGGGCTTTACGCACGTTTTAAAATAAAAAAGGCAATTCTAATTTCCCGATCTGATCAGGTCATAATAATTATTCCCAATTTTTTAAACATTTCTAAACCACTTATTTCTGAGGTTATTAATAGTGCAAACCCAACTTCAAAAAATTGAATTTAGGATCTTATAGAGGCAATACAACTCCTACCTCCAATTAATGGCGATGCTAAACAGGGGCAAATAACTAACAAATTAACTGAAGGATATTACTTAAACTACCTGCAAGATAAAACAAGTCATTGGAAGATAGGATGATATCTAACTTAAGAACATCCCCATGGGGCCGTTAATGGAAGTAGGTGTCGAAAATGTACACTCGCCGCAGCGAAATTCTAATTAAAGTGGACTATTTAGACCCAGGAATAAGTTTGAGAGTTAAGCCAGAATACCAAAGGCGCCAATTTAATTGAAAATGTTCTGATTTAGTTGACCTTATTTCATGAAACAACTGATTACTGATTGCTATCTTATGTGAAGTCGCATGACAGAATAGTCAGAGCCAAATATTAATCTCCCTTGTGAAAAGTTTAGCTTTTAAAAATTGAGAGTAATTCCACTCCCACTAGGCTTCATGTCACTTTGGAAGTAAGCATTTGATTGGCAAATTTGGCTATAAATGAAATGAGTAACTAATTGAAACCAGAAAGTAAGCTATCCAACAAACTGTTGAGTAGTATTGGGTTTCTGCAAGTAGTTTCACAGCATTCACCACTAATAACGCTTACATTCGAGTCGTGCCCTTGTCCTTGAACATCTTGCATTGGGTTATCGAGGAGATATCTTGCATAATATCAAAATGCTACTCAATCTATCTTACCTGAAAAATAATTCATCGGGTCTAGTCCCGGTGTCACCTAGTTCGACGACGAACTTCATTTCTAATGAACGCATGAGTTTCGGTTATCATAATCGACATGCAGAAATCCGCCCATCGTGGAAATAACTTCGAGATGGCCTAATGTTCAAGAGGATGTTCCTTATGCTAGGGTAACTCATGTTGGCTATGGGATTTAATCACTTATTTCAACTATTTACGATTTCCACATGTGACGATGGTCGACAGTCGATTCGATGAATCGAAATTAAGACACATCGATTGCCTCCATCAGACAACAAATTGCCCTTATAATGGAAGAGACTCCTTGTCTCAGCATGGTTAACCGATACTTTAGAGCTACCTACGGTCAATTGGTACTTATGATCTGCGTCCCCTTTGCAGAATGGAGCTATTTAGTTAAAGCCTGTAAAATGTGTCACTTTTCTGTCTAGATCATTTAGGATGAGAGTCTTGGGGAATTCCTAATTCATAGAATTTCAAAAGTGACTCGAAACTTCGCTCTTACTAGCCTTGTTTGGGAAAGTGCCTGTTTCGACTACTATTAATTGAATGATCACTACCTGTACCATCAATGCAGAAACCGAAGTAATTTGTTAGAGGCAAAGTGACTTGGACTTCATAGGCTTTGGCATTATTCCATCACATAATATCAAGACTCGTCTCCACTCTCCACTCGCAGTTCAGGAATTTTCAATCTCACCAGGAAATTGAAGCATCAAGGATGTAATACAATTCACACTATTCATACACACATGCCTTATGAGTTATTAGTGCTCCTGAAATAATCTCCCCTTATCCAGCCCACAATCCCAGGTGAATCCCAAAAAAACAAGAAGAATGTTGATATATATTGTCCAAAGCTTGGTTTGGAAAATCGCTCCAAATAAGGAGAGAAACGTGGACGGGATGGGAGGATGGAAGTAGCCCACGCGGCCACGCGATCAAGAGTGAGGGATTCGAGCGGTCCCCTATCAGCAAAATTAATGAGGCTTACCTTCTGTCCTACCCCGAAAAATGATAAAGCAGTGTGCGACATCCTCGTAAGAGGTATTTCAAAACTCCCCAGAGTCCGGACACCTTTCGGACAAGTCAATCGAGTACTCACATGCAAATGTGGTTTTACCGACTTCCATTTTACCCCAAAACACTGTCATTTCATGGCTTCTGAAACCTTTTAGAATGTTGTTCAACTCCCTAAAGCGACGCTATTGAACGCCGCGGAGCTCAGATATGTTCAGAATCTCGTTTAGCGTTCTTGCAAGGAGTTCGCCGTCAAACTTGACTATTTTCATAACCTAGTAAGTGGAAACATTACAGGTAGTCAGTATTCAACCCAAGTTTAGCTAACGCTATTTGACTTAGGGAGGCAAGCATATTTGTTAATTATGAATTAAGTATGCCACACCTATTAACATGAAAATTTGAACATTTTGTACCAAACTGTAGGACATAAATATAAATTCGAGGACATAAACTAGCCTTAGGTTAGGACTGCAAATAAACGGCTCACCCAACAGAAAACCAACGAAAATCCACGAGCTAATTGTCTCCCCGGTTTGTTTTAACTAATCACGGAACGAGGTCACGAATAGACCGTGAGTCGACGCGCTTCATGCAAAGGTTTGCTAGGTGTTATGATTTATTCTACGTGCTCTATTTTTGCTTGCATGACTACATCGTTAGTATGCTGTGATTTGCAACCTTCCCCGTATTATTTGAAGAGTACTTATGTGTTTTTTACTCAGAAAATATATTTTTCATTACATTTTTAATCTTCCCTATGAGTAAAACTAGTTACAACAGTTTTCGTTTTTCTCTCCGTAATAATCTCTTCTAGTTTGATGATTATCTTGAACTTAAACACTATTAGGCATTGTGTTTCAAATTTATAGATAAATTCGTGGTTTCTTTTCGTATTCTGCTCGTGTACGAGTACAAGTGTTTATCAATTTTCCTCGTTTTTTGTTTCTTTTTTAATTTGGAGTGATGAATATCTTCACTGTTCCGCAGATAACACATGCCGTCGTTAGAAGGGAGACCATTTGTCAAAGAGGAACCTCTGGCAGATCTCAAGCCTGATGGAGAGGTCTTTTTCTCACACATAGCGTCCGGAGTCCAGCGAGACTATGAGTGAGTCTGGTCAATTTTGATACATCTTTCTCTTTCGTGTGTCGCTTTTATCCATGTCTTGCCTATAGAAACCGAGTATTCACACTGCTACTTAAGTTTACTGTCATGCTGTAGTCCCGTGAGTCGTAGAAGGGGCATTTCGAAGCCCGCTGCTACGCGAGAATCGAAAAGACTGCTCACTCTCAAGGAACCCTCAGTAGTCAGCGACTCTAAGGGGATTTCGCCCGACTATCTGCCAACCTACGTCGATATTCCGACGCCGGGGGATAAAAGACACTACTATGTGGTCCTTACGGCGTCCGAGAAACAGGCCAAAGACTTTAGGTTCCAGACCGACTCTCGAGCAGCCTACGATGATGTAAGGTCAAGGGCACAAACGAAGCGAAGAAGAAGACCAGACAGGTAATGAACCATGCGTCTCCCATGGTGAAACGCGTGGGAATGGTGCCGGTGAAGTGCGTCCATTTGGCTAGGCAGAGCAGGATGAGGGATCCTTGTGGGATAGTGATGAGCCGGGGACCGCAGGGCAGAGACCAAAGCAGAACGAAGGAGAGGATGGTGAAGAATAGTGCTGGAAGGGCTCCTGGTAAGACGAGGGCTATTGGATTGAAACAGAGGTTGATATCCAGGCTTGATTGTGTGGCTGAAAGCAAGTGAAGACCACATGTTAGGAACATTGATTGGCAATCTCCAAACTTGAACACTGTTCGTAGGGCATGTACACGTATCGACTACCCTCATGTTCATCTATTGAGACTTCAGACAATTTTTGATTTTGGCGTAAATAAAAGATATAACGTTACGCCCTAAATCGAAACGCGGTCACTACAGCGTAAAGGTAAGTGAACCAGTATATCTCAGTAGATGACAGCAATCGTCTTTATCACTGCATTGCAAAGCAGTCATTTATGAGGCTATTAAGGTGAAATACCGAATATAAATGTGTAACTTTCAAAGAAAAACCTTACCGCAGCTATCTTTTAAACTACCCATGTTTTCAAGCGAATCGTCTCTAACAAGCCAAAGGTCATAGTACATGTAGGACATTTGCATGCAGTAGGCTTGTTAAGGCAACTGAATTTTAGCGAAAATTCGTCCTATCAGGCTGTATATGTGTGATGATCTGACGGTGCCGTCGTACCCCTATTAATCTCCCATTGGAGTGCTTGTATTCACCGATAAATCAACTCCTCTAAATGCAAACAAACCTGCACATATGTGGTGCAGACGTTTTCCTCCCCCTCTCTTGTTTTGGGGACTGTTAAACCTGACCGGAGTAGGGGATCCATTGAAGACGTGAACCTAATGGTGGCTAACAGCTACAAATTGGTGCGCTCTGGGATGATCGCCAAACCCCATCGATGAGATCGTTTGTCTGCAACGCTAAAACCCTCGGTGACTTACTCGGCTCAGGTGATTTTTAAGTAGCTTTTCGCTGCCAAATCACTTGAAAAAATTCTAAAGCTAATGCAAGCTGCCTTCCCTTGAAATTTAACCCAATTATAGTAACTATTTAACCTTTACCTTTCCTTACTCATAATCAACGCCTTAAGCATATACACCACACCTTGGTCTGCTTCCAGCTGCAAATTCTTTCAAACATAACCTCGGACTATCAAACCTAAATAGTATTTGATGTTTTAAGGAATCCGAGGAATCCGAAATGATTAAATTGCTCTAAATAGCAGAAATTTTTCAACAAATGAATGGAGAAAGACTAACATTAATAGGTTGCATTAAAGTACCGAAGACCAATCCTCAAGCCACTAATCAAGACTTGTTCCCTTGAACACTTAACCTTGCAGGTTTTTATAAATCCATTAATTGTAGGTGAGATAGCAGAAATGTCAAATTAGAGTTGAATGTCAAATACATAGTCAGAATCTCCTGATCCTTAATATTTAGGCAAAATTTAATATAATAAAAAAGTGATTATTAAGAGTCAAGCTGTTTAGAAAGCACAAAGATATGTGTTTGGCCACAAATAAGGCATTCCTGCTATAACGTGCGTTTTTCCCCCAAAAAACATTATACGGAGAATTGATGATACCCACAATTCATTGATTTTTGTGAAATCAATGTAGGTTGATTATTGGCTTTAAATTAAAGTTATCGAGCAAAACTCTTAAAATCGGTTTAATAATGCTCTATTTACTACTTATCCTCTTCAGAGTACAAACTATTCATCAATTAAATTCAACTTATGCAACTAAAATGTGGCTTTCATTATTTACGTGGCAAAATTAGTGGTTTAATACAATTTGAATATCATTTAAGAATCATTTTTATCATTTGTTCCAAAATATCATAAGACTCCTATGCAAATAAACAAAAACCCAAAGTTTGCCACCATGAAAAACACAACCAGATTCTGTCTTCAGTGAACTCCTTACTAGTCATAGGCACTTATTTCTCCGTCGGAGATAGCAGTAAATGCATTCTTGCAAACCCTCCATGGGAGCATGAAGTTGATTGCACAACAAGTTCAGTCTTACCCCAAGAGATTTATGTTCCACTTCTTTGGTTGTTTTCAAAATTATCATTACTATCCCCATTAGATACAAATAATCAATGAGCAGCTCCCTGAAGCCATAATTTAATGTGAATTCATGACATCTCCTCTACCATTTCAGATTTGAACTGCTATCTAACCAAAACACAACAAAGCACATTTTATTTCTCTTGTATATTCCCTTAGAAGAGTGCTAATTTTACTCTGAACACAGTAAAACGAACTCAGTTAACTGCTTCGGGCAAGAGTTTGCATTTTCAGATGGGTTCCTTTCAGGCATCCCACTTTCGTTGAATCATGAATTTCAATAAGTAATTAAATAACCTATCAGAAGTAGAACAATACTGCAACTTGTAGGTTATGCACCAGTCATATCAACGGTCTTATCAACGGTCGTTACCTAAGTCAGAAGCTAATTAATTCAATTTTTGAAATTCAGGTATTCCACAACTGATGGAAAACGGAAACGTGAATTGATTAGTAGGCCATTTACTGTACTAAAACTGCTAGTTTATATGCATTTAATTTCAAATATAGAAATCGGTAATGAGACCACGCAATCCACGATAATGCTTGACAGTACCAAAGAATTAAGTTTAGATAAAGTAAACCTATCTTTAAAAACCAAATAAAAACTTACTGGGTTTTAATACTCTATCCTAGCACATGTTTTTGTCCTTCGCAATTGCAAACTCATCAGCATTTACCACCTGAATTCAGCATTGAACTTCAGTCATTAGGAATCTACTATGGGGATCTACCAGAAAAAGCTGTAGCATTAGTGTTTCAACCATTTCACTTAAATAAGATTTCTTTCGCCTGATGTGTCGCTATTTCTGGCAGACATGGGCCTTGTGAAAATTGTATAGGAAGTAGTGAATGCCTCAATATATCTGTTTTGTTTGAGTTGTCAGTACTCTTGCTGCTTACTACCATGAATATGGCAATCGTTGGAATGATCAAATGCTTCCAAATCCATCATGTAGCATAATTTACCATGTTTCAAGAATCGCCATTTGACTTCACACTGGTCTTTCCCATTCTTTGTGTTTAAGTAAATACCCTTTTAACTCATTTACTTCCTATTTTAAATCAACGCAGTCAAATCTAACACTCTGCTGATAATTATTTTATCTAGCTCGGAGTTGGACTTTAAGCTTCAGGTGTATTTTAAAATCTTTTTTACAATCACGCTGGCAGTACCGGAAATACCCTAAAAACCTCGAATGATTACCGATTACAAATTTATTTGAATGGTGACTTCTAAAGCATAGAGCTAAATGAGTGCTATTGCATTCAAGCCGTTTCTGGGATGTGCTCAATACATCTGTTTTGTTTTAGTTGTCAGTACTGTTGCTGCTTACGACCACGAATATTGGTCTACTTTAGCAACAACGATGAGGCGTTAATATCTCTGAACCTCCCATTTATATAAACGTGAATGAGTTATAATTGTGTTGCGTTAATCGCGGTT
>JAUOZQ010001430.1:0-13097 GCA_030710315.1 Anomotaenia brevis | reverse complement strand
TTTGGAAAATGGCTGGAGTGGTTTTGACGCCGAAAGGAAGACTCAAGTATTGAAATAGTCCCTTGTGGGTACTAATAGTGAATAAGTCATGGGATTTTTCTTCCACTTCGACTTGTAAGTATGCTTCGGAGAGGTCCAATTTTGCGAAATAACGACCGCCATTGAGAATCGTGAACATGTCCTCAGCCAATGCCAGAGAGTAATGGTTGTCTTCCATTGCGTCGGTTAATCTTGTCCATCGGCGTCTCGTGTCATTTAGCTTCTAAACTGCTACGATAGGCGCTGCCGATGCCGAGACTGCTAAGTCAATGCTTGGTGAAAGTTATCTAGAAGCAGTAAGAAAACCACCCCCATATCTTCACCAACTTTTCAATGCAATCATCCAAATTTTTACAACCCTGTATAGATGGTTATCTTATTTCATTATTACGGACATCCTCTGACAGATTTCCTAATACCACCAAGCTTGGTGACAAGAGTATTGCAACCGGCCGGCATCACCTAAATTGCAAGGACAAAGCGTGAGTTGATTACTGCCTAAAAAAACATTTGAACATCGAAAATATAGTATGTGATGCTGAACAAAGCGTACATACCTTTGCCAGGTTACTTGAGAACAATGTAACGCATCTAAGAGATTTTTATACCTGGATATTGGCCTCCCATACATTGCCAAGATAGCAATGATTGAACGTGACCTCAACCGATAAACGTATTTGTTATTTTGAGTTTTCGCAGCCATTGAAAAGAAAAGCAATTTCCGTATGTCACGCTTTCTTAGCCTAAGATTTATGCATCTTCTAAAAACCAGGTTCTATTTTTGAATCCTGTTTTTCTTCTTTCGCCCCCATATCTACTCAACGAAATCGAAATTCTTTGATTAAACCTTAGATGTAAATTCGAAAGATAAAATGTTTGGTTACACTTGTGTGAGTAATTAAGCCTTAGCCCAAGTGTCTGGTTGTTTGTTTTGATGCCGATACCAATATTCATGTTGGACTGTTTTGTACAAAAATTGGGAAAATTTTCAAAAAGTTGTGAACTGACAACGGCAGTGGATTCTGGGAAGGCATACTGCTTGCTTCAAATTTTCTAAAGCAAGAGAACATTCCCTTAATTTTGATTAGTGGCAATATCTTCATTACTAAAATCAGTATTATTTAGCATTACGAAACGTTTATATCTGGCATGCATTCATATCTAAATCAAAATCATCCTTAAAAAATTAACGAAATTAATCCGATAATTAAAAGATAAAGCAGCATTGACAGATAAACTGCTATGAACACATGTCACGAGAACAAATCAGTAGTTTGACTTTCAAAAATTACTTGCTTTAAGTCTTAGAACTTTAAAACTTGAGAATCACCAATTCCTCAAAATCCTAGATTTTGAAACTTTACCCTCATAAAAATGTCTTATAAATATATCTTTTGTAATCCGTTTTACTTGAAAACCTGGCGCTGGAACCTTGCTGACTTAGAGCGATATAAAAGGGGTCTTATAAAGAAAAGTCTCTGTCCATCGGAAAAATTTCTTCATGTGAAAAACGCTGTTGTTGAATTTAAAGCGCACTTCCTCTATCAATACTAGGATTCCTACTTTAAGCTGACCCATGAAATCTGAGATTATAAAAGGTAGGCACAGCCGTTAATATTTTGATTATTTTTAGCTTTAGTCTTTTGCAACACATCAAGGTTGAAATGTTAAAAAATGTATTAAATATATTTAGTTAATCACGTTCTGAACTAGAAAAGAATTATGACAATTATCAAAGCGAATTACATTGAGCTGCTGTTATCCGTAATCAGATAATTTTTTGAAATTAATGAAATATCTAATTATTTATGCATGGTATTGGGATTTCGAGATCTGCTTAATACTTTTTTTAAATTATCCTCTCTAAAAATAGACTGTCCAGCTAAATTGTGGTTAAGCATTTCAAAAAAGTTGAACAAAAATATTAAATTAAATAACTTGTAGAGTTGTTCAAAAGGGCAGCGCCCTTCCTTTTGGAGCCCAATTGAGAATGAATAATTTTCAAATAACCAATTGGTGCCAGTTAAGCTGATGGATTAACGCGAGTTCGGGAAAACGAAGTTTCCATTGCTTCCATCAACCTTTAATAATGTTTGCCAATGAAACCAAATGATAAAGCAACAAACTCAAGTGGTGATTATTTTCAAACAACTCTCTGCCCGCAAATCAAGCAATACTGAGGTGCTGAAACTACAGAAGCCTGGCGAAAATGCATACCGTCCTACACCACTCACATATTTCCACTTTATTATTTTTGGATGAGGAAATTGAGGGGGTTCGCTGAGGTGGTAACCAATTTTTACCCTTGTGAATGACTGTGAGGCAGCGATTTACAATCTAAACTATATTCGAGTTGAGAGTTAGAAGTGACTGAAACAGGCGAATCCGAAAACCATCAACGAAAATGCCGACACAAATTGGTTTTTCATGGTGCATTGCGTTCGATTCCGAAATGTGGACTAGACAACTATTTTCTGGAATACTCATCTTTTAACATTAAACTTGATTGCTTCCCTTTCCTTAGACTTGTAGTTTATGAATAGAGTTCGAATTAAATTGTACTGAAATTATGACGCATGCTAGGTAGACGATCAGGATAGGCATTTTAACAGCGAGGATTATAGGTATTTAGAATAATTTCAAGGGATTTTTTTAAACATATTGCGTTTTAAAATCTAAGAATTATAGTACTGTCGATATTTACCTAATGGTATCATCGACATCTCGACCTTTGTTTAAAACTCAATTTAAATAATCATTTCGGCCAAAAAAATTGCTCAGAAATAGTGGATTTCCTCTGGAATGACCATTACCCCACCATCTTTGTGCTAACTGAAATACGAATGCGCCTTCGAATTTGACGCTGGCTCATAGCAATTTATTTCAGAGCGCATTTGATTTCTTATTTTTGATAGTCAATTTCTCATGGTGCACTCAACTAACCATGGATGAAATGTGCTTGCTAAAATATGAGAGAATTTATGACCTCATTGCAAAATGTTCATTTTCGAAAGTTTAATCTTGAGTCATTATGAGAACAATCTTTTTATCCCCAGCAAACCCATTAGATGGAATTACGGTATATCGAGATAAGAGAACTATTAGGGTAAAATTTCGAAGTGGGTGGTGTAGCTAACATTTCATTTAGTTAATAAAGGATATTTATTGACAGGAAGACCATTAAAACCATCGTGAAATTTGAATTCCTTGCAGAAGATGCCAAGGTTCTCAGTGTAGGAATTCATCTCCAATTTGAAATCTCATGTAGGGCTTCGAAACTAACAGAGTGAAGGTTGAGGGATTAGTGTAAAATTGTCCTACAAGTGGGGGTTTTGGAAATCATTTGACTTGTAATTGGAAGCCCCTGAATATGCATACAATTTTTTGCGTATATCATAAAGACACACAGCTGGATATCCGCCGAGAGAAGAAACTTGATTTACATTGAGGCATCAATTTGCCAGTATGATTTTATTCCTCGTACTTAATTTGAATTGATTTAATGTGCTTTGTTTTGCGTATTGGTTCGTGCTATCGAGTAAGATTGAATTGGTAGTTTGAAGAAGCAATCGCACCTTTAAAATGCTTTTGAAATGAGCAGTTACTATTTACAATGACGCTTACCGTCTCCTGTAGCTGTAATC
The DNA here is from genome assembly GCA_030710315.1 of Anomotaenia brevis. Taxonomy (NCBI): domain Eukaryota; kingdom Metazoa; phylum Platyhelminthes; class Cestoda; order Cyclophyllidea; family Dilepididae; genus Anomotaenia; species Anomotaenia brevis. Next base: position 9,414 of record JAUOZQ010001430.1, on the reverse strand, counting down.
TAACGCAACCTTTACTAATTTCACTACATTGGTAGCATAGCGATTCGTACTTTATAGCACTTAGTCAGGATTGATTTCGTAAGCAAAACCGCGATTAACGCAACACAATTATAACTCATTCACGTTTATATAAATGGGAGGTTCAGAGATATTAACGCCTCATCGTTGTTGCTAAAGTAGACCAATATTCGTGGTCGTAAGCAGCAACAGTACTGACAACTAAAACAAAACAGATGTATTGAGCACATCCCAGAAACGGCTTGAATGCAATAGCACTCATTTAGCTCTATGCTTTAGAAGTCACCATTCAAATAAATTTGTAATCGGTAATCATTCGAGGTTTTTAGGGTATTTCCGGTACTGCCAGCGTGATTGTAAAAAAGATTTTCAAATACACCTGAAGCTTAAAGTCCAACTCCGAGCTAGATAAAATAATTATCAGCAGAGTGTTAGATTTGACTGCGTTGATTTAAAATAGGAAGTAAATGAGTTAAAAGGGTATTTACTTAAACACAAAGAATGGGAAAGACCAGTGTGAAGTCAAATGGCGATTCTTGAAACATGGTAAATTATGCTACATGATGGATTTGGAAGCATTTGATCATTCCAACGATTGCCATATTCATGGTAGTAAGCAGCAAGAGTACTGACAACTCTGACATAAAAGATATATTGAGGCATTCACTACTCCTTATGCAATTTTACAAAGGCCCATTTCTGTCAAAAATAGCGACACATCGGGCGGAAAAAAATCCAATTCAAGTGAAAGGTTGAAGCACCAATGCTACAGCTTTTTTCTGGTAGATTCCCATAGTAGATTCATAATTACTGAAGTTCAATGCTGAATTCAAATGCTAAATGTTGATGGGGTTAAAGTTGCGAAGGACAAAAATTTTGTGTCAAAGATTACTTAATTTAATTTATTTATAATTTAATTTAATAATTTAATCTATTTTAATTTATTTATGGCTTACTCTTTGATATTATCAAACATCGTGGATTGCGTGATCTCATATATTATCGAGTTCCATGTTTAAGACTCAGTGTATGTAAACAGGTTTCAGTACAGTAAATGGTCGACTAATCAATTCACGTTTCCGTTTTTCATCAATAATGGAAAACCTGAATCTCAAAAATTAGATTAATTAGCTTCTGACTTGGATAACGACCGTTGATAAGATCGTTGATATGGATGGTGCAAAACCTGCTAGTTGCAGTCTTGTTCTACTTCTGATGGGTTATTTAATTACTTTTTTTGAAATTCACACTTTACTGAAAGTAGGATACCTGAAAGGAACCCATCTGAAAATGTAAACCTTGCCCGAAGCAGTTCACGGAGTTCGTTTTAATGTGTACAGAGCAAAATTAATACCATGCCTAGTGAATGTGCAATGGAAATGAAATGTGTTATGTTGTGGTTTTGGTTACAATAGGCATTGAAATGTGATAGGGTAGAGGAGATATCATAAATTTATATTATATGATAAATGTGCATTAAATTATGGCTTCAGGGAAGTGCTTATTGATTATTTGTACCCAGTGGGAATAGTAGTGACGACTTTGAATGCAACCAAAGAAGTGGAACAAATTTTCTGAGGTGAGATTTAACTTGTTGTGCAACTTCATGCTCCCATGGAAAGCTTACTTGACTGCATTTATTGCTAACTCCGCCGGAGAAATAAGCGGCCAGTAAGAGGTTCACTGAAGACAGAATCTGGTTGTGTTTTTCATGGTGGCAAACTCTGGGTTTTTGTTTATTTACATAGGAGTTGTATGATATTCTTGAACAAATGATGATATTGATTCTTAAATCATATTTTGATTGTATTAAACCACTAATTTCGCCATTTAAATAATAAAAGCCACATTGTTGTCGCACAAGTTGAATTGAATTGATGAATAGTTTGTACTGTGAAGAGTACAATGAGTAAATAGTGCATAGGATGCACTATTTATTCATTAAATCGCCCAGACCTGGGGCGATTTTGAGAGTTCTACTCGATAAATGTAATGTAAAGCCACGAATCAACCTATACTGATTTCGCAAAAATCACGAATGGTGGTTATTATCAATTCTCCTTGAGAGTTATTTGGGAAAAAACGATCGTTATAGCCAGGAATGTCTTTGATGTGGCCAAAAATACATATCTTTGGGGCATTCTAAACAGCTGAACTCTTAATAATCACTTTTTTATTATATTAAATTTTGCCTAAATATTAAGGATCAGGAGATTCTGACTATGTATTTGACATTCAACTCTAATTTGACATTTCTGCTATCTCACCTACAATTAATGGATTTATAAAAACCTGCAAGGTTAACTGTTTAAGAGAACAAGTCTTGATTATTGGCTTGAGGATTGGTCTTCGATACTTTTATGCAACCTATTATTGTTAGTCCTTCTCCATTCATTTGCTGAAAAATTTCTGCCATTTAGAGGTATTTAATTATTTCGGATTCCTCGCTCTTAGTAATATCTCCTTAAAACATCAAATGCTGTTTAGGTTTGATAGTCCGAGATTATGTTTGAAAGAATTTGCAGCTGGAAGCAGACCAAGGTGTTGTCCATATGCGTAAAACGTTGATTATTAGTAAGGAAAGGTAAAGATTAAACCTTTAATTGGGTTAAAGTACAAGGGAAGGCAGCTTGAATTAGCTGTAGAATGATTCGAGTGATTTGGCAGCTATTAGCTACTTAAAAATCACCTGAGCCGAGTAAGAAACCGAGGGTTTTAGCGTTGCAAACAAACGATCTCATCGGTGGGGTTGGGCGATCGTCCCAAAGTGCACCAATTTGTAGCTTTTAGACACCAATAGGTTCAAATCTTCAATGGATCCTCCACTCCGATCAGGTTTAACAGTCCCCAATACAAGAGGGAGGGAGGAAAACGTCTGTACAGATGTGTGCAGGTTTGTTAGCATTTAGAGGAGTTGATTTATCAGTGAATGCAAGCACTCCAATGGGAGATATTAGGGCTGCGACGGCACCGTCAGATCACTACACATATACAGCCTGATAGGACGATTTTTTGCTAAAATTCAGTTGCCTTGAGCAAGACTATTGCTTGCAAATGTCCTATATGTACTATGGCTTTTGGCTTGTTAGGGACGATTAGGTTGGAAACATGGTTAGTTTAGAAGATAGCTTCGGTATGTTTTTCTTAGAAAGTTACTCATTTATATTCGTTATTTCCCCTTAATAGTCTCATAAATGACTGTTCTGCAATAAAGTTACACTGCAGTGATAAAGATGATTGTCGTCACTTACTGAGATCCACTAGTTCACCTAACTTTACACTTTGATTTCGATTTCAGGAGTAACGTTACATCCTTTATTTACGGTAAAATCAAAAATTGCCTCACGGCTCTATAAATGCACGTGAGGGTAGTCGATACGCGTACATGCCATCCGAACAGTACTCAAGTTTGGAGATTGCCAGTCAATGTTCCTAACATGTGGTCTTCACCTGCTTTCAGGCACACAGATAAGCCTGGAAATCAACCTCTGTTTTAATCCAGTAGCCCTCGTCCTACGAACAGCCCTTCACTGTCCCCTCCTTCGTTCTGCTTTGGTCTCTGCCCTGCGGTCCCCAGCTCATCACTATCACACAAGGATCCCTGATCCTGCTCTGCCTGGCACCATTCTCATGCGTTTCACCATGGTTGACGAATGTCTGGTCTTCATCTGGATCACCTTCCTCGTCACGCTGTGTGAACACCGTCGGTTGGACAGGATAGTGAAAACACGGCAGATTCAACAGCAACGCCGAGTCTACTCAGCTCTTAGTGCAGCAGCCTTCTCGATACCGAAAGTGGCCTCATGTGGCGTGGCGAGTGGCGGCGGCGGTGGTGATTTCACTGGCCTCATCGGTGGACAGATGAATCCCCCACCACTGGGCTTGACGCAATTGGTAAGTGGATGTTTATGAAGAAGCTCAGTTGTCATCAACACTGTCCCCTAATCGGGTTCGAGAGGGTTTCAATAATCATGGGGTCTCTGATGCCTCCTAGCCGGGTCACGAGTCCAATTCGATTAGACCTACTGCTTGTCCCACTATGGAGTACACTAGTCATTAGTTAACTTCCTATGGCTGCAAGGAAATCTCTGACATCATATCATCTGAATTCGAGTAGGCATATTAGATAAACCGAATCGTCACTCAATATCAAGTCCATTTTTGCGAATCTCTTGAGGTGTTGTTAACTAATTACCAAGCTTGAGAAAGATCGCAAGCCTTTAATGTCAGAAATAACCATTTTTTGCAGGATATTTGCAATGAGGCTTACTTGCGATCAGCTAGCTCGGAACTGAACGAGGATTCTTCTGCGATGATGAGCCTGAGAACAGCTCTGAGGCTGCGATGTGAGAAGAACGGCGTCCTGAGGGTTTTCAAATCTGACTCATTGAAGGTCGGTATGCAGCTAGTTCGACACCTGGAGCACCTCTGTTGTCAAGTGGGAATCTTTTGCTGCCTCTGGACCCGATCCCGCCAAGCTACTGTACCACTGTGATTGCCGTGGCGCTGCCGATCATGTACATACTCACAGTCATTGTGTTTTGGGTTTTCTTTGGCTCCCTTGAGACTGTGCCCAAAGATTGTCTAGCAGGAAGCACTTCTTGTCAGACGGGAGAATAGGCTTTGATTTACACGTACCGCTCTTGACAATCGTACGTGTTTTAGTAATTCAGTCACTTCCCCTCTCCTCACTAATTCCGCTATGGTTCCTCGCTCCATGTGCTTATCTGACTCCCCTTCTATCCATCCATCCATCTATCCCCCTCGACTAACTTGCACTCACCGACTTAGCTGATTGCAAAACAAAGCATACATACATATTGTATACACATTGTATAATCCTTGAAAACGTCATCAATTGTAACTGACAGAGACTCGGTTTTTGTAACCACGACTAAAGATAAATTTTTCATTGCAATGAAAGTTGCATTTTGTACTGCACCCTTAAATAAAAGTATTTACATCTGCAATGAAATGGCTTTGTTTTGTAACTCGGATTTAGAGTCATTAGCACTTTACAGAGTTTGGACTTAAATTTTCCGCAATTTCGTGAAGTGGATTCATGTCAAAATGAAAGGACTTCCCTATGCTCCCATTTCCATTGCTATACAGACAGAGTGTTCTGCAGAAGTGTTCACGGCTCCTATTTGGTTGTTTCAGCGATTTCGTCAAAACGTTCAACCCTTCTTCTTCTAAAAGAATGGATTTTTTGAACGCCCATCTAAACCTTGGACAAGAATGACCTGTAGCATGGCAATGACTCGCGCTAGACACCAAAATCAGAAATGGATGAAGGTCGTTCCTCAAAAATCTACCGGTACGCACAGACGCCAAACCTGAGTGCTTTTATGACTCATCCCGAATTTCGACAGACAATAACCACAAAACGAGGTTCATTCAAGGACGAAATACACGGCTTTACGCAAAAGAGGGATTCGGGTATAAAAACCTGTGTCGTTACAAAGATAGGAAAAGAGAATGTGTGAAGCGTCGTCAGAGCTCAATTAAGCTGCGAGTTTTCCAGATTCGACCGATACACAGCGGCTCTAAACATCGACCAAAGAAGTTCAACTTCGAGAGTTAAAAGGGATTTTAAAAGGCACAAATACTCACAGAAAAGCTTCAGCTTTGCGACAAGCATCTCTGTTCGCCCGAAAGACACTCGAGCTCATCCGAGTTCCATCGCAGGCTGTTCGAGAGTAGTTCTGGAACCTAGAGTCTTTGGCTTGCTCCTCGGACGCCGTAAGGACCACATAGTAGCGTCTTTTGCCCCCCGGTGTCGGAATATCGACATAGGTTGGCAGGCAGTCGGGCGAAATCCTCTCAGAGTAGCTGTCTACTGACGGTTCCTTGAGGGTGAACAGTCTTTTTGATTCTCGCGTAGCAGCGAGCTTCGAAATGCCCCTTCTACGACTCATGGGACTACAGCATGACAGTACACTTCAGTAGCCGTGTGAACACTCGGTTTCTATAGGCAAGACATGGACAAAAGCGACACAGGAAAGAGAAGGTGTATCAAAATTGTCCTGACTCACTCATAGTCTCGCCGAACTCCGGACGCTATTTGTGAGAAAAAGACCTCTCCATCAGGCTTGAGATCTGCCATAGGTTCCTCTTTGACAAATGGTCGTCCTTCTAACGACGGCATGTGCTATCTACGAAACAGTGAAGACATTAATCACTTGAAATGAAAAGAGAGACAAAAAACGAGGTAAATTGATAAACAAATGTACTCGTACAGGAGCAGAAACCACAAGAAACCACGCATTTACCCATAAATTTGAAACACAATGACTAATAGTGTTTAAGTGCAAGACAATAATCAAATCAGAAGGGATTATTACGGAGAGAAAAACGAAAACTGTATTAACTAGTTTAACTAATAGGGAAGATTAAAAATGTAATGGAAAAATGCATTTATAAGTAAAAAACATATAATCACTCCACAAATAACACAGGGAAGGTTGCAAATCACAGCATACTAACGATGTAGTCATGCAAGAAAAAATAGAGCACGTAGAAAAAATCAAAACACCCAAAAAACCTTCATGTGAAACGCGTTGGCTCACGGTCTGTTCGTGACCTCGTTCCGTGATTAGTTAAAACAAACCGTGAGGATAAGTTGGTGCTAATGTTGAGAAAATAGCCAAAGCAACAGCAAATTTAGAACGAAAAATATATAATATATTTAAGCAAAACATTTGGTTTTCTGAAATATATGTTAAAACAATATATTAAAGCGTGTTTGTTAGAGTGATTTTCACAGATGGGGAGTGAATTATTAATTTTGTTTTTTAAATACTGCCGTGGTTACTGCCGTGTACCAAACGGTAACTAATGTCCAATCCTAGCATTTATTTGGAAAATATACATGGTTGTTTATTCCAGATGTTTGAAAAGTGTACCCGAACACAGAGCTTGATTGCTAGAAAATGCCTCTCTTTTCTGCATATCTACTTATTTTTGAGCTGCACCCATAATTCGAGGCTGTTTTGTGTAGAGGAAGGAGGTAAGAATTAACGAAACAAGGCAGAAATTTTAATGACGTCAACACTTGGAACGTATCCCTTCTTGCTATCTAGATTGCAATATTACTTTTTGATTGGCCGAAAGAAATAAAAAGCCTTTGTGTACATCCGTGCAATCAAATAGAATGTGGTTCCGAAATCGTCAGAAGCACACATTAAAAAAAGATTTTCAAGACAAATGCACACTGAAACAAGGTGTAATGTAACAGAGCGGCATGCTGTGATTGTTGTCTAAAATGCCAACAAAAAGAACTCAATCAAATAGACCATGGATGTCGAGAGCACACCTATTTTGCTACCAAGGGCGAATTTACCCTTCTATGTCGCTTATGGAATCGGAGTTGATTGGGGGCTTTATTGACAAATAACACAAGATATAAGTGAGCAAGTGAGCAATTAAGTTGTGATTTAAATAAATTCACGAATCCACACAACCACACTAAATTTGGTTTAACGTCTTCTTTGGAAAAAATGAATAATTCCGCTTATTTGCTCAACAGAAATACTTTTCAGTTATTATAAAGATCTGATTTTATTGCTAAGAAATTGTCTTTTATAGATACCGTTGGATAAAATAATGTTTCAATACTCTCATCATAGTGACCTATCATAAGTGAGAGCCCCGGCTTCGAGTCGCGAAAATTATTCTAAGGATGCTAAGCTATGTAGGTATGACATTTAAGGTTGTTTTATGTTTAATGGTTGCATGTGAGCTCAATAGTACCTCGGTAAGTTGGCAAGTTTACTGGATCAAGACCGAAACTCACTGGAAACCGAATTTGTCTAAAAGTTAGTTTTAAGGTTTTGAGTACCCGAAATACCACGTCTTCGCCACCAGAAAGAGAAGAGATGTGCGAACAGGAACGTTTATTGACAGCTTCTCAAATGCGGACTCAAGCAGATATCAGCAATTTCAGCTGATACCATTTTAGGAACAGAAAGAATAGACCTATATTATCGCAATCCTGTTATCAAGGTGGACACCTGATGTGATAGCGAGAAGTGTTAATCACTTAAGGTATCCAGTCACTGATTCGCAGGCATTTTGCTTCCCATTTATCTCACCCCTTGTTTTGAAAAAAAGCCCATTTTTTGGTGAGAAGTTCAATTTTGCTGAACCATCATCAATACGAGAACTGCCCTCCTCCCTTCCCGCCTGATTTCATTGAAATCTACTTAGAAATAAATTAGCATGATAATTTGTTGCCAAGATCTGTTTAAATAAATCAATCGAAAATAAATTCTATCTTATGGTTACGAAAAATACAAACATTTACGATGCATTTAATGCTCCAAGTGACATGAAGGCATTTTCCAATGAGGTGCTAATTAAATAAAGGGCATCCACAATGGTAGGAGTGTCCGATCATGCCAGTTTTTGATTGGCTAGCACACCTGAACCAGTGGGCCAATCAGACGCGGAGAGAGCGCTGCGAAGAGGTGCTGCGGTCTTAAAAATATCACATGCGTCGTTCTCTCTGGTCGTGTACCGGTGGGACACTCCGACAGTCAATGACTCTTCCTCGTCTTATCCCAGTTCTGCTCATCCTCTCCTTGCCACCCGCTTGTGTACTCATCACGTTCTTTCGATTCTCACTCACTCCCTACAACAACGACAGCGATGTTCTGGCAGACCTGAACACGCATTTTGTGGATTTATCGTGTCCTTCTAGTCACCTTTTCTGGTTTGTTCCATTCAGTTCTGTGTCAAGACATCGCGAATCCAGCAGAGGTCTCTGCACCTGTTGTCCTCGACGGTGAGTAATTGACCCAACCAGTAAGATGCAGCGCGTTCAGACTCCTTCCTGTTGTCCCTGTTGTTCCTGGCCTGAATCGGAGTATCGCTTACCCAGATTATGGAAAATTTCTACCCTTTCGTGTTCTCCACAGTGCTTACAGACGTTCCTATTCACTGGAGTTGCCCCGTGTCCCGTGGAGTCTACTCTCGGAATTCCCTGGCGGTCAAAGGTGCTCATCCCCTCTCCTGCTCCGAGACCTACATCGAGTTTGCTTGTCTATGGCCAAATTCCCAAGGCTGAATGGTCCAAACGTCTCTGGTTTGCTTCAAATTCATCAGAGAACGCGAGTGATTTCAACACACGTTGGGGAGTGTGCACCACGAAAGAACATGTTTCGCTTTACTACAGGCAGCTGTGGTGGAAATACCTCAACAACCCCGAGTGTACAATTGGACCTGAGCTCACATTTGCACCACCAGTTGTGCTACCGAATGTAGCACACAAGGTCCTTCTCATGGGATTTGATTTCACCATGAATGCCACAGCAACTCTGTAATTGAAGGTGCCTGCGGAAAGCGACTTGTCAGTGCAATGCACTGCTAGTTACGCCAGTTACCCCATTGCTCACC
>JAUOZQ010001429.1:0-13114 GCA_030710315.1 Anomotaenia brevis | reverse complement strand
ATTGCCACTACCACCAGATTAGCTGAAGCATAATTTCTTTTATGAACGGTACCTTTAAAATGGAAAAAGCAGTAATTATATACAAGCTTTACAAAAAGCGCCGTTTATATCGCTCTAACGAATTATTTTAGATTTAAAGCAGTAATTTAAAAATGTTAGGACACTAAAGGTTAGAAATCAGGGTTATATACTATCACGTGACGTGTGGTTTTCTGACGCCCAAAGAAATGGAATTTACTATTTTTCCTCAACTCTTTGACAATATTTCGGCAATATAATTGATCACACTGTCCACAAAATCCATTTTGCCACCTAGTAAAGCAAAATTCTCGATTAATTATAAGTGGTGTCAATTGTGTGTTTCGTCCCCATCTAGCATCTGTCCCTATGTCAAATGGACTGATTGGTTTGATGCTCAGACTTCAGATAAATCAACTACGAGAGATGATCCAACGGTGCCAACTGAAGGCGGATCCCTGCTTAGAGCTAAAGAGCGTTTTACATGACAGCTGGTGGTGGTCGGGGTGGTGGAGGGCAAAACCCCTTCGATATCGATATCGATATCCATCTCTCATTGAACGGTGGAACCATTGAGGCCATAGCTCCAACCACCTCGAGCCATGTGACTGTGGTTGACGGTGAAGCCGAGCACAAGAAACTTTGTCAGCGTGTTCTCACCAAATTCATTACTGGCCCCACTAAGTCATTCCCACTTCTTCCTTATGGTTCGGTACACGAGATTACTGATCGGCAATCCTGCTTACTTATATCAGTGCTGATAGCATCACCAAATACAATGCAAGTAGTATAAAAACGGGTTTTAAATGAAATTCCTGTGAAACTTGCAGGAACATCATTTGTCTGTGGGAATCAGAGGGATATTTTGAGGAAGTTAATGTGGACTTAAAGTTGCATATCCGAAATGGTAATCAGGACCTCTGCGACGTAGTACATTTGTACTCCTGAGGATATTTTAGCATTCCCTTTGAATTTGTGAATTCAATAAAGAATCATTATTAGATCATCATAGTCATTATTACTACGATTACTAGAATAGCTAGTAATTACTAGAATTACTAGAAAAGCTTCGTTGGGTAAATTCTCACCAAAATGTTCATCACCTCAAGCGAAGAGACCAAGGGAGATTGGGATATTTGCACTTTGTTCTAACAATCACCCACATTGCATGCCCAGATTTCGTAGTGGTGGGAATTGTGTTACATGCCTTCAGGTACCCGGAGTTGATCTCCAGTATTTATGCCTCATGGAGTCTACTTAGGCCACGGATTGGTTGGGAACATCCGGAGGACTGAAGGCGAGGTGAGTTATGTTTAACCAGCACGGCCGATCTGCTTGCTGGTTGGACAGCGGTGAGTAGAAATCATCAGTTAAGGAAGCCTGGTTTTTATAAGGCCAAATAGATAAGCCTGTGTAAAGGGAGCAGAATTATAGCTGAAAATGCAATGTAATTCACCTCGACCGAATATTGTTCACCTGCTGCATTCGGGAATTAGTCAGTAATGAACAGCCAATAGAAGAGAATTCGAACATTTCCTATCATGGGTTCATTCTAGCTTTGAAAGGAATACTTCGGGGTCAAGCTATAAGTCTAACTAGGTGTTCAAGATCAATTCGGCAGTTTCATCAAGATGCGAAAAGTTGCAGCTTCCTACGAAATGTAATAGATTTAAAATAAGCACTCAGAAAAACAAGAGAACTACAATGCACAGCCTTTAGAGCCTACTACAGCCTCTATCAAGCTGATTTCAGACTTTCCAGCACGGTGGCTATTATTGACTGACCCTTTCGACGGCAGCGGCAAACCACACGCGCTAGTTTATCTACTGGTTAGGATCTGGTGAGTTAGAGGGAGGCCAAACATTGGGGAACTTATGTGGTCGTCGAAAAAGGCTGACAACCGTTTCTGTGTGAACTTTATGCCTGTGACACCTGCATGAATTGCTGAAAAGGTCTCGACTGAATGTCCACAAATAATCTATTACATTGTTTTCTTCGAGCCACCGCATCCGCATTGTTGTCTCTACTCTAGGATTGTTATCTCAGCGCTCTGGGGATAGCATTCAGCAGCGATCAAGCTCCGTGTGCGGGTACACCTTTCAAACATCTGGAACAAACAACCATGTATAGTTTCCAAATAAATGTTCTGGAAATTGCCAGGATTAGACATTAGTTACCGCTCGGTACACTGCAGTAACCAGTTATCATAAACAGGCCCAAAAAACGGAAGATTCCAATCCTGTGCTTGTTTAGCAGTATTTTAGTCAGAAAGGATTATTTGAAGACCCTAATTCAACAGGATCTTTGGTTCGTGAACCAGCTTTCTGGTGCAAAAGCACGGGAAATGCATACTACTTGTCCCCCAACCACGCATTCGAATGCGCACACACACGACTAGAATGATAACAGGCGTCTGTTTGAGCCAAGAGTGAAGGAGAGGAACAATTTGACCTCACGACTACTTGCCAAGAGGAGCAATAAAACTTGCTCATACTTCCATCCATTACCTCCAATTTCATGGACTTCGGTGCCTTAGAGAATAAAAAATGCAGCACTTGCAAGGTTAGGACGTTTCCAATGATAGCTCTCGAGTACTTGTAGGAAATAAGATAAAATAAGGGATGATTTTAGCACTAGATGACCCTAAATCATGCTGTGCGGGGCATTTCAGTCTTATGTGAAGTGCTTACCACCAGTTTAGATACCTTACTTATTAGCTTCTGGAAATCCCACCGTAAAGCTAAGATCAGGAATTTGGTGGTACATTGATTTGGCGCTTCGATAGTTCTAAGACAAAAATATGCAGTACCTTAGAGAATTATTGCACTATGGAAGGTTGTCACTTTTTAAGACTTCGGACTAGGAGATATCATTAGTGAACCAAATCATGCATTCAGAAATCATTAAACCCTAATAGTCGTAGTGCCTGGGTCCTTTTAGTTATATTCATGTTTGTGAGCACTGGCAAACCCAATTATACATGCCCTTTTAATGTAAAATGCGCTCCATCAGGTACGTGTGATGCACAATGCGTAGATTTCTAAATGTCTTAGGCTTAGAACTATTGACAGAATATACAACAATGGACCAGAACTATCATCCTACCATTCGGTTATGTAATCCAACGTATATATGCGTAAAATAATCACAAATCGCCTAGTCATGAATTGTATTCCGTCGCCAGAATAGGCATTTACAACGCCTTACGGCAGCGCAGCCTCGGTTTTCCCTTACCTTGGATGCTTTGTTAGGTTAAAAATCTGAAGAAAGTGCAAACCACTTTAGACTCACAAAATGGCCCAATTCTATCGGATGAAGTGACTAAAACGCATTTCCAGACGTCACTTTAAAACCAAATATGCGTGCATCTTCCATGTCCAAATTTTACGAGCGTTGTCCGAGTCGGATGGTGACGGAATCCACATTCTAGCAATGGTAGAAAGCCTCAACTGACTATTCACATTCTCCCTAATATCTGTTCCTAGTTGCAAAACAACTAGAAAGACTCGGTCAATTAGGTAAATACCACCAGCGTACAGATTGCAAAACCTAAAACTAGTTGAAACAGACGCGTTAAAATCGATAAGCAATAAATAATCAATGCCAAAATTTCCCAGGCTTCTTTCTACCTTCCTACATTTCAATTGATCTCAAATCTTCCTCATTGATACGACAAATCTACATTTATGGGTTAAAGTCTCACGTAACATTTGCCAGATTCCATTCGTTGCCACAAGGTTGTACTAGTAAATACGCAACTCCTTCAAGGTAACTCTGAGTTATCATTGACGATTCTGAAGCTTCTCATCCTGAATAACTCTTAGGTTTCTATAAATTTGAAATACAATACATGCTTCAATAGTTATAGGTCAACATTTCAACCATCAAAGGACCTACCATGAATGAAACACCCTTATCAGTGATAGTCAAAATATTGAAGGTTACTGTAGTGTAAAAGAATAAGTGAAAGTAAGTCGCTGAAACAAAATAATGTTCATACAAGTGTAACTGCCACATTTATTAAAAAAGATCGTTAAAAACTAAGTTAAAATAAATGCACAATCAGGCCTACTTCAGCCGAATTAATCAGCAGGTTTTGTAATAACTTATCTAATTTCTGTGCCTGTATCAACACATCAAAATATTTATGCGTCGATCTTTTCATAAAGTCATTGTGAATAAAACATTCATAGAATAAAAAGTACATATAATGAGCTAACTATGCAGCTGTAAACCTATTAAATAGCCTAGCATGTTTCAGTGCTCTAATTATCAAGCTGCAATACATTATATAAACGGAACCTAAGCAAAGTAACCTAAAATCTAATGTATTCTTAGATTTCTAAGCTACGAAATGTATGATTTTTTATTTTTAGATTGTTCCGTGCAGCAAATGCCTATGACAACTTATCTGATTAATTCTATTCTGCAGCATTATTTACAAAAATTGCATATACTTTTGTTATATCCCTTATTAAATAATGCATTTCAATGCTTGGAACGGCCGTTCGTGAAAAACGATTAGGACTTGTCTTTGGATCTTCAGTGTCGCTTATTGTTTGTTTTTATCGATTATAAGGCGCATCAGCGATTTAATTACCTTTAAGTTGTAATGTCAAAGCGAGTCACTGGATGGGTTGCCTGCCCTACGAGCACCAACAATTTGGTCTCTATTACAGGTCTCCCATTTTTGTAAGGTTTTAACCGGTTTTTAAGCATCTCTAAAAGCAGTTATCCTTGATAGACACTCAGAAAACATGCGGAATTTCCATTGTTTATAACAATGTTCGGTGCTTCCGCTACTTTCTTCAACATCTTCACAACGCCCTAACTTGTGTCATGAAAATATGCCTATCCAAAACTCACTAGCTACTGCTAATTGACAATCAGTAGTTACTCTAAACTTTGTTCCAACTAACCCATCAGCCAGGATTTTCACGTGGAATTTCTCATAGGCAAACGAGGTTCTAACGCAATTACAATCCATTTCCAAGCACACCATTCACGGGTGGTGTGATTTCCCTTGTTATAAAGGTCAACGCAATCTACAAAATACATAGAACTCGATTTACTACAAAGAGGATAATAAATTAACAAAGTAGCGGTGTTCATTGATCCGAACACGAACCCTGTAGGCACCGATCAGGAGTTTCTAGAAGATCTCATACTCCTAGAATGAAAAAAGGAACTAGTTGTGCTGAAACCTTAGGCCGGCTAAGAAGAACCACATTTGTCTAACAAACAGCCAAAGGTGCTCTTAAGAGGAAACTTTGTACCTCCTGTCAAACTGGTGTACTACCCTATAGATGGGGTTTTTGGGCCTGCCTTCTAACTCAGCAGCTATAATCAAACTTTTCCAACTGTCTTCCCTGTATAGCCACATGCGCTCCAAACTGTTCCCGCTGCTTATACCTCAAACTTCTCAATGCAAATCACACGAAACTCCGGTCCACAGCCTCCTACGCCATCATCAGGAAGCGACCCTTTAAACACCGGTAAAATGAATCAAGTTTATCCACACCTACAACCGCGGACACCACTGGGGCCTCCGGCGTTTTTCGGTCTCGGTGACGGTTATTGCAGTGATCCTGCTTCGTGATCCCTTCGTGACCTGACAGTACTATCGCACCGACAGCAAGTGACACCCTGTAGTAGGTCGCATCGACCCCATTTACCGATAAATTCGGTCTACCCTAACTAAAACACCACCAGCCTTAGTAGATTCTTGGATTTTTACATGACTAAAGGAGAGTGTGTCTGACAAAAACTTGTCTACTCGCACCCTACCTACAAATTGGGAAGAGATTGAGAGCTGAAAGACCATTAGATATCTTACCTCAAACATAAAATAATTGTTAAATTTTGGAGCAGCAGCCACGAATGTTCCTTGCTCTAGCGTCAGTCGCTGGACTGCTGTTTTAGGAGTCTCTTTAAAATTGTTTTACCTGAAACAATTGATGAGGAAAATTTGGCCCATAACGAACATATTGCTGGCATGCTGATTTTTCCACGCTTGCACACGGATGTTGACTTTATGACTGGACACATTCTTCTTCAGGGTC
Source organism: Anomotaenia brevis (assembly GCA_030710315.1). Lineage (NCBI taxonomy): Eukaryota > Metazoa > Platyhelminthes > Cestoda > Cyclophyllidea > Dilepididae > Anomotaenia > Anomotaenia brevis. The sequence goes on along the minus strand of JAUOZQ010001429.1, from coordinate 7,034 downwards.
ATTCTAGACTTATGTCTCATCATCTTAAGGCTTTTGTTAGTAATGCGAACATATGCATGTTTTTACTTTAAAGTGTGCTAAACAAATTCTTTTCTTGGGTCTTAATAAATAGAAGTTAGAAACGCATGCTGCACTACTTCCAAATGGAAGAGACTCAGTTTATTACATTTTTGCTGACCAAATAATATTACAACAATGTAGATAAATTTATTTTAAACACAGTGTGTATTTACCCGCCTTTTCAACCACGGATCAAACTGATAATTTTTATTAATTTTCATTTACTTCTTAGCTTTAGCAATGTTTGTGCCTTGACACATAAATCTATAAATTTCAGTTATAAATCTATATCATGTTATAACTAATCTCGCCACAAGTCGATACTTCATTACCCTATTTTATACGTGAATATGTTAGGAACTGATTGACACGTGCCACTACAAAACGACTAGAAGACCCGTACTGTGGTCACTTATATATTCCTTAAAACACAGTTACATATATTTCGGATTGTCGATGCAGTAAACAAGGCTCATTAGGTGTTGTTTCAGCACCAAGATTTATATCATTGTGAGTAGAAACCACATTTACAGCCAATATTTCGGCTTGTAACACGTTTGCAAACTAACAAAACCTCTAAAATGATGAGTCATATGTTTAAAATGACCCTGAGGAAGAATGAGATCGTAAATACTTACACCATAACAACCATTTAAAAGCAATCAGTTGAAACAATCGGCATGCCGGAAAAATATCCGTTTGTAACAAACCAGACTTTCTTCATCACAATTTTTCAGGTCACACAATTGTATAGCTACTCCAATCGCCTTCAGAGGACGAGGAACTATACTGAATTCACAATCGACTTTACTCTTAGCTTTATTTTCTTCACCAGTGACTCTAACATGAACGAAATTTAATGAGTAGTTTACTAAGTCCTACAGAGACGAACATTATCTCTGTATTTCGATGTATTTTATTAACTGGAAGAACTTGGTTGGGAGAAAAATCCTCAATCAACTTATTCTTCTGATTATGCTCCTTCGGTCTGGCATTTTTTCTGTTGCTTGCAAAATCATTTGGAAGAAGCAGCTTTTGCATTGCCACTAAAAGAGCTTGAAACTGGCCTTTTTTGAGTTCATCTAATCAAAACCAAGATAATTTATCAATAAGGAAGGTACTAGCAAGCTTGTTGAGATATGAAAGAAGTCGTAGGTAATCAGGGAAGGTGCATTGGTGTTTGCATTTTTAATTTAACGCAATATTTGTTCACTTGCTTTATTTACTCAAAAATGCAGTAGAATTTATGAAATAACGTGGTATAAATAGGTAATCACCGGTAAAACTTTATCTATCGAATAAACTTGAAATATGATCAATTTGATGTAAAACATTTTTATTTTGGGTGTAAACCAACGTCTTCATAGCTCGCCCGGTGCCCATGCTATCGTCTGGACAGTCTCCGTGTAACTGTGATAAAGAAGAACGCAAAAAATGAATAAAATATGTGTGTGCGTGTGCATTCGGACCAGTGAACCATCCAATGTGCGGTGTTTATTGTCATGTGTAGTATCCGCTTGCCTTTTAGTGCAACTGCATTTTATACTTGTTCGTCTCTTGCCCCATGTTTTGCTGTTCGCGTGGTTACCCAGTCTTGATTTCAAGTGTAACATAAAATTCATCTCTTTTTCGTTTCCTTTTTCATTTACCGTGACATTCAGCCCCGAATCCTGCATATCTTTGCGTTTTTATGGGGTTTTCTATAAGAATAAAGATCCGTCGTTTGAGACCATCAAATGGTCATCAAATCAACTAATTGAATTGAGTATCTGTTCTAGAATTCGTGATACCTGGATTGATAGTCAATGACAGATGCCGGATGCATAAGTTAAAGTGTAAATATGCTCAAATATAATTTAGTATAAGTGAAAAGAAGGACGTTCGCGTTCGTCAATGCAAGTTTCGACAAATTGATACCATGAATTTTTGCACCAAGACAAGCCAGATTTTTCTAAACAGGAATTAACAATAATTGTAATTTCTTAACAAGGGAATTTGGATGAAATGAGCTTGTTCCACCGTAAAGGTAGTGGTTAGCGTTAAGGTAGCATTGCTTTTATATAGGTAACTTCAAGGTCCTTAATATATAGGACATTATTCACGGCTTGAAGACTGATAAGACTTATGGTCGTAGGCTGAAAAATTGCCAATCGTTCAAGAACGAAATTGCATTTCGCACCCCTATTATAATCCAAGCACATGGAAATTTGTTAAAATATAGAATAAGTCCATTTTAACTCTAAATTTTAGTGTTACCTTTTTTAAGTGTTCTTGTATATATGAATTTATATAAACAGCTTGTGCCCATGTATTTGTTAAATGCCTCAATTCCAATTTTGTTGTGGGGCTCTTACGGAGACGTCGCATTTGCGTTCCCTATCAGTGAACCGCAGTTCTGGGTGCCCTTAATTCCTCTTGAGGTGAAATTTAGGAATTCCTGGTGTCAGGGGTGCCTAGCCGCTTGATGAAGAATTTGAAGTCTGAAGCAAGAATGACTTAGGGCGACAATGACTAGCTGAATGTGATAATCAGTGCTGTTTGATCGTCTTCTCGGTTGATGAAACCCTCAGGTCTTGGGGAAGTCAGGTTTGGCGTCATTTAAAGGCTAGAGATCAGCTTGGGCTCCCTGTTATTGATAATTTCGTGGAAATTCGACTTAAAGCACGTGTGCTATCGCTGGGCTCTTCAGGCGTTATATTTATCGAGAGATCCACACCCAAATCTGCATGAAATAGGAGTGAGAAGGGACCTGAATTCCGATATTTTTTCTAACTTATTGGCACAAACTCGATATCGGAAGCATTCAGCTGAAAACGGTAGTGTAGAACACCCTACTTAAATTACTTAAGTAGAGCTAGAGGCCATAGCACTGAAGTCACGCAGATTATACTTTCGTTGTTTTAGTTAGGGGCGTTCAATTGAGCAGTCTTACCAGTTCAGAAACTTGGGAGAGGGATGTAAACAATGTCAGATCTCGAGTCGCCGTCTGTTCTCCCCTCCTCCGTTCTCGATTAATTGTATGGCCAGTTTTTAGTGGATCTCTTATTGAAGTTGCGTTAGGCCCATTTTAGCCCAAGCGATTTCGTTAAAACATTCAACCCTGCTTCACGAATAGATTTTTAGGAAAGTTGCTCCCCAAAAATCTACCCGTACGCACAGGCGCCAAACCTGAGTGGTTTTCACTCATCCCGCATGTTGACAGACAGTGACGGCTGTAGAGAGAGGGATGGGAGTTACGCCTATCTACGATAACCATTGGACTCGCATACTCTCTTGCCCCACAAAGGACAAAAAGTTGACTAGCACCAGCGTCTTTACTGATCCACAAAATACAGCTTCACACAAAAGAGGGATTTGGGTACGAAAATCTGCGCTCTATAAATAGGCGTTATAGAAATAGGAAAAAAGAGAGTGTGTGAATGCGTCACCAGGGCTTAATTGGGCTGCGAGTTCTCCAGGTTCCGCTGATACACCGCGGCTCTAAACATTAACCAAAGAAGTGCAACTTTGAGAGTTTAGAAGGAATTCTGAAATACATAAATACTCCCAGAAAAGCTTCAGCTTTGCGACAAGCACCTCTGTTCGTCCGAAAGGCACTCGAGCTCATCCGAGTTGCATCGTAGGCTGCTTCGAGAGTCGTCCTGGAACCCAAAGTATTTGGCTTGCTCCTCGGACGCCGTAAGGACCACATAGCAACGTCTTTTACCACCCGGCGTCGGAATATCGACATACGTTGGCAGATAGTCCTGCGAAATCCTCTCAGCGAGTAAGCGGTCTTTTCGATTTTCTCGTGACATCAGGCTCCCAAATGCCCCTTCATCCAAATGGAGCTTGTAGTCCTTTGAGGCGTCTTTGTGCTTCAAGTCAAGGTGGGAATCGTATTGTCCTCGAAGTGGATGATGCAGCATTTACAGCCCTAACTGGGCTTCCGCTGACAGATGGTCTTGCGCAGGTGCGACTCGCGGGTGCCCCGGTTAGGGTTATGGTTAGGGACTACAGCATGACAGTACACTTTAGTAGCCGTGTGATACTCAGTTTCGATTGGCAAGACATCTCCGGTCATCTCAATCATCACCGAGCACTTAGGATATTCCTTGAAGTCTTAAGCGGTTCTTCAGAGTTGTCCGAAAACAAAACCAACTGAATAGAAAGAAAAACGCGGTCATTCCTGATTCCGTCTCTCAATAAAATTAATTCTTATTTCACTGACGAAACTCGCTTAAATATAAAATCAATCCTAAAAGGCAATATCAGTCCATCGACTTTTGCTAACTCATCCGTCAAAAAATTAGTAGAAAAAGGACTTCTCCAATTTTCCAGAAGATTATCAGTGGAATATTCATGTTATTCTATATTAAAACGTTTTTTTCAGACAGAACGTCGTTCATGAGTAGTAGAAGAACTAACCTATATGGCAGGTAACATGTGCATCATAAGTTCACGCATAATTTACCTATAATTTAACTCCACAAGCGCAACTAAAATGCCAACTAATTTCTTAAACATAAATTCAGGCGCGACAAATTTATAGGATTTTTTAATCACTATCGCCCACTGTTTGATTATAACCCGAATTTTAATTTAGTGGAGTATTTCAATCCAGTTGGTGATCCGGTTAGTAGATTTGCTTGCTAAGGCAAGGTATCAATATTAGGTGTGCTATCTGGGTAGTACAAGAAGCATGGGAGTGTACGTTACGACAGGCAGTATAAATACACACTGAGGAATGCACCCACCCACCCACTTAATCCTAATTAACCCTGTAAATTGGTGTGGCTTAGTGAATCTCTACTGCCTGTATTACAGTGAAATAAACATCGATCTTACCTGTATTATTGATCACCGAGATTCACAACCTCGCCTCAAATATCCTTGCAAGGCTTTCGTTCGCTAAATCAGTCTAAGATTGCTGTTTTAACATTTCATGAATTTTAAGTTCATCTCTGGCTGTTGAATGCATGGCACGAATGTTTTATAAAGCTAAGCGATTCCACTTAACCAACGCTTATTGAGTTTATTGCTTCTGAGTAGGTGAACACAATCAAAAAATTAAATTCATTGTATTTTTAGTCACCCTGAGTACCCAATTATCTGCTAGTCTCACCTATTTGAAGATCAAAAATAAAGCAGGTGCGATCAGGAAATAACTGTTGGCGAATGGCCAACTTGATCTGCCTTTCAAACCTGATTTAGATCTTAAAGCAAATATGTTAAAATTGCATGACTGAAGACTGATCAAGGTGTCATTTCTAGAGCTACTCTTAGAAAACAGAGGCGGAGGCGAAGGGGGTGCTGAAAATATGGACAGGTTTGTGCTAGCCAGGTGTGAGTAATCATCGCGCAGCGAAATGGCCATCTCCAGTTTATGTTCATCACCATTTTTAAAGTGCCTCTGCAACTCTAAAGTTTTTTCATGGCTTTTCTCGTGTAAACATCCTTACGCTCACCATGTTATAAGATTCTAATGCTGTTTTTTAAGTAATTTAAATTTCATTTAACGGAGTATCAAATAACCCACCATATCCACCCAAGAAATGTTTTAAGGATTAAGTTTAACATCTCTGGTTTGCATTGGTACAAGTGTAAATGACTCAATTATAGTTGGAAAGAATTCTGTAAGTCCACTTTTTGAAGTTTGCCTGAGATTTTGATGTAAAACAACTTACGTGTTTGAAGGAAAAATTCTGGATCATTTCATTTACCTGTTTTCATTGGAAGCCTTATGTGTATTGTGCTCCTAAATGTTGTCAAGATGTTCTAGTTCGCTCACGTTCTGGCTTTCATTAACAATTTTATTTGGCCTATAACACATCGAACGAGATATTTCCAATCTCGAAAAAAAGTAAGTTAGAGCATTCAAGTTTGATTTCTGTTGTTAATGCGCAGAATCCAGAGGTGAAGGCGTTGATAAGCATAAGTATATCAAGAGAAATAATAATGAAAAGCTGCTTTCGTTCTTGTATGAATCATGCTGCTGTGTCTCTCATGTTACCATGATGAGCGATTGCAAAAAGTTGTCGGCTTTTCTAGCCATTCACTTTTTATATGTCTTATTCAAATTTGGTTTAAAATCACTCAATGATTATTGCCAATAGAGATTGTATTTTCAGGAGCTCCCTTACAGCAAACCCACTTTCTTTTTTAGTATTTTGTATTACGACCTATGAATCCGCATCAAGGGCACGAACGAACCAATCACAGATCGCTTAGTCACAATTTGTGCCCAGGCACGTTAATTAGTGCACACAACATCGTACAACGGCGTGCAAGCAACGATATGCAACACGTCGTTAGGCTGCTCTACGATCCTTTTTTTGTCTCTGCCTTCCTAATCCCTTACCACACTAAAGAAACCAAACCCGTTGTCCGCATTTTCGCCATGCTTTATGAGCGAGCCCCCACATCCGTTCCAAGTTTGCAAGATTTGATGGCTCCGCTATTCACGCTCATACACTAGAACACACATAGTTCTGTTAGTGACGGTTCACGCAACGCGTAAACACTACAAATCCACCTACGAACGAGTATGTTTTACACAAAAAAATCGGAGTGCGTGACACAAATCCATTTATGAAAGAACATTAAAATTGTGTTATCAAAACAATTGTTTATTTTAAATTAAAGTGAAAAGGATTTTAAATACGCTCTTGACGGATCACGAATATAACGAATACTAGAAAGAGTGGGGAGGAGACACTTAGTGTCAAGATTAAATAAAGTTGCAGATTTAATATTTGCACAAAGGGCAACTTAACTACTAAATCGGATTTACATGTTCATGGTTTTGCGGATGTTGGGAATGTAAGAGCAAAGACAGTAAATTTAAATTAAAAATTCTAACATTTGCAAGTTTTGGTAATAATAATGAGTTAAGCGACGGGATTTTTTGCTTATTGGGACAAAAGTGTGAGATTTTGAGATGGAGGAACGAGAAAAATGAGAGTCTCCAGGAGGAAGCACCTTGGTTCATAATG